>PNEQ01082787.1:0-26193 GCA_003012365.1 Medauroidea extradentata | reverse complement strand
CCTTAAGGGTGTTCTAGTGCGATAAAATTACAACTTTTTATTTCTATGAAATTGTGTCAGTTTTGTAGACGATACTTCTGAGTACAGTTTCTTCTTACAAAACAATTTTAGCTCTCATGGTTTTCTCATAACGGTGCGACAAAGTCAAAATTTGTTAGTTCTGCTGCCTTGCAAATAGTGAAAACCAACTGACCTACTTAAACAAAATAATTCACTGTAAACTAACATCCCATGAGCTATGTAATAAAACATTAAAATACCCACAACGTAATATTTTGAATTGTAAAAAAAAATCGCAAAATTACAAGAAAAAAGTTGAAAATTCAGCAATTTTTTTAAATATAAAAATAATTCACACGATTTTTAAAAAATGTTTTATTACGTAGTCCGTGGCATGTTACTTCACAGTGAATTATTTCACTTACGTAAGTCAATTGGTTTTCGATATTTGCAAGGCAGCAAAACATGCCAATTTTTACTTTGACGCACCGTTCTGAGAAAACTATGTCGAGTTAAAATTATTTCGTAAGAGGAAACTGTACTCACAAGTATCGTCTACAAAACTAACACTATTTCATATAAATATAAAATTAATGATTTTATCGCACTTGAACACCCTTAAGGGCGCCACCTACCCGCGCGTGACGGGCTCTAAAGCGACGGAGTCGTAAGATCGACCTTGAAGCGCACATCAAATGCCGCGTCACCTCGACGATACAAGCGCTGAACTAGCCGTGAAAGGTTCCCGCCGAACTGTTTTTACTATGGGGCACTAAGCGGTGACCAAATAATTTTATTGGTGGAAAGTTTGCAACTAAGTTCAGGGCAGGTCGCGATCTGAGTTTTATATACATCCGGTTAGTACATTTTGAAGTACGTAAGTCTGAAAAGTCCGTTTTTAGCCATGTTTAAGGGCTAAGAAACATTGTTTTTTTAATAAGCATCGCGTCTTAACAATGAGATTCGGACCTTGTCTGCAGTTTGTTTTCTTTTCGTACGTTAGCACAATGGGCGCACGTGAAATATTTTCGAGCAAAAATTTTTTTTACGAACATGCTGCAACGCACTTGAAGCATGGGGTAGGCGGCCGCCTTAAGCACCGACCCTAATCTGTTCACCTCCGGCCAGGGGGGTGACACATAATAGGGCCTACGCGGCTCATATTTTCTGTAAACGATTGCTTGTGTACCTATATACAAACATCACTGCACGATATTGTAAAATATTAACAGAAGTAATATTTGTAGGCAGTTACCATACATTACAATGTTAACGTCGGAATCTACACCGATTAAATATTTTGTTTTGTTGTAAAAACTGTTTAAAGAATGTTGGTGTATATTGAGAGTCTTTAAAATTTTTTGTAGTGGTACACCCGAGGATCGTGTAAGGATACGCCGCCATTTTCCGTTACAATTATCACTCGTGTGCATGCTCGTCGCGTGGTTACGATTCGTCAACATTTATCGTACCAAATTGTTTGTTTTAGTTAGACCTTTTAGTTTTAAAGTTCCAGGTGCATTTTATTTTGGCTAAGTCTAGGTTTTTATTGTACCAGTTATATGTGGCTTCATGACCTGTGTTTCGTTTTGCACTAAATTGTTTTACGACTAATGTTAACCTAATAGAGTGATAGTGTGTTGTGTCCCACATGCTACCAGTTTTTTGAATAGTAATAACTGACTTCGAATGTACCTAAATATTACGTACTATTTATGAACAGTACTTAAATCAAAATATCGGATTTACTCGTATATAATCTTAAAGTTACAGGTTATGAGTGCACACAATTTAACCATATCAAGACTCTCTCAACTTGAAATAAAAAATAAAATAAAATACATTACTACAAAACACTCATCTAACAACATTATAAGCTAATAAAATGTTTAAAAAGTTTATCACGACTATGCATCACTGTGAATACTAACACAAAATTTCCCTCGACAGAATATGTACGTTTTCTGTTGCGTGGTTGGTAACACACAATCGTTTACGACAACGAGATCGGGCCGTAAATAAGAAAGGCTGGTTAACCTGGCAGTGCCATCTCTTATAAACCCTTACATACTCCTCTGCGGTTGGTTCTCTTACTATCCTTCTAGGTACGCTCCGTGCCATATAACTTAGCACAATTTTGGTTTTTAAATTGGCCACAAAGGCCTAAACCAGTGTATATACAGTATATTATTGTCTTGCGCCGTGACTGTTAAACTTTAATCTTAAAAGTATGCGTAAGAACTACTGACAACATTTATTGAAGCTATGCGAAACAGATAAGACACGCACGACTAAGCGGTTAGTTGTAGCACTGAAAAAGAGTGAGAGATTTTGGTCAGCGTTAAACATCGAGGTATTTAGCGCTGCTGAGAGCGGAGCAGAGCCGGAATGACGGGGTGGGGAATACGGGACATCCCCGAGAAAACCTGCCCATGAACTGTACCGTCCGGCACGATTCCCACATGTGAAAATCCGGAGATCGACCCCGCCGGGAATCGAAACCGGACTGCCTTGGTGGGAGGCGAATGGTCTGACCACTCGGCCACCACGGACCCTGGCACTGAACATATATGGGTACAGAAGTTTTCAAGCTAGATTAATTTTCCTACGTGGTTAACAGCGACTTATTTGTATCGCCGCTATCCCTGGATATTGACAGAGAGCACTCTAGCTGGCAGTCAGGGAAATATCCAAGTCATAAGCAGGTGAAGACGAAGAGCGCAATTGACTTATAAGTAACACAATGGAGATAGCAAACGTGCAAGTGTATAGCGTTCTACCGTTGAGTAGTGTAAATAGAAGACCAGGACGCGATCTAGCGGTGTTCAAACAAACCATCCAGTTTTCAAAATTAGTAGACTAAATACTATAGGTTTGCGAATTCAAAACTTTTATATAGAACTAGTTATTTTTAGTGATAAGAATTTTCCAAAAAGTTGTTTTAATTACTCACGTGCACATATGCAGCTCTGTCTTCATGGTTGGTGGAGCAATGCATAAGTGAGGAGCAGACATTCAAAATCAGACATGTCCATCTTATCGAGTTGCAGAGGAAGTTGAAAAATAGGAATATTACAATAGTAACTAAGAAGAATCGTGTCATATCCAATGGTACAATACTTTAATTTAATTAATCTGAGTTTATGCTCGTGTGTAACTCGCCAAATTTATGTAAAAAGTGTTCAACTCTTATGCGGATTTTTGGACATGTTTTCTTTGGAATGTTTGCTCTTCAAGTGCAAAGGTGTCCCTCGTTTTATTGTGCCAACAGGAACAAGGTTACTACGACACCACACGTCCGTGATTTGGGAGTTCAACCCCCGAGACGGTGAGAGTTAAAAACATCCAATTTCTGACCGGGAAGCAGAGCTGCAGATGTACACGTAAGGTTCTGAAACATATTGTTGGAATGCAAAAATTTTTCTACAAAAATTCAGCAACTAACTGTAACTATAAGATGTTCAGTGGTTATAATGACCTTCCCACATCTTGGCCAGTAACTGAAGATTGAACTCTACCCACTTGTATTTGTTTTGTTTCTCTCTCTCTCTCTCTCTCTCTCTTTCTTTCTCTTAAATCAGAGAACACGATTCGTACGTCTACAGGGCACAGGTCACCGTTTAGTTACTTTTTTTATCTCCATACGGTACAGCGTCTCTTATGGTTATGATAGCTGTAGTCGCTAAGAGAAAAAATGTTTGGTACAGACAACCGTATGCTTGTACATGGTGAAAAAAGCGCATTCATGTTGGATTAACCAAGCATTTGCTAGCCATGCAGGTTAGTTTCTCTCAACAAGAGCGTTAAGTCCAGTTCAGTTTATAGTTTATGGGAACGAAACCAATTTTTAAAGCTTTGCATACAACGTTCAGACAACAAAAATTTTGTTCAGTCTAATTCATACTTGTTTCGCCTTACACAAGTGCATAAATGTTTGGCTGTACTAAATCTTTCTCTCTGTGCGCTCGCGTGACATATAACTGCCTTGTCAGCAGCTTAACGATACAAAATTATGAAGGTGTTGAGGCTGTAACAATTTCAGAGAATTTGTAAATAATTTATCTATGTCCTCTCTCGCTAGATCTGTTTGATGCGTCCACCTAAACAAATGTTATCGACAGAAACGGATAAATATAAGGTATAAGAGAGCTGGATAGAAAAATTTCGTGTTGATTGATCACGCTCGACTTTTAAACATTGGATGAAATGTGATTTTTTTAAATAAAAAAATCGGAACATATATTGAAAGCACAATCCTGGCATCATCTGAGAATTAAATGTGGAAGGGTACAATTCTGTAGATCCGCGATTTTGAAAGTTGTCACAACACGAATAGAAGCGTTTTCAAGTCGAATTTCGGAATACACTGGACCGGTTCAAAGAAAATTTTATACTTTAACAATATATTACTAAATCTTTGAGTTTTTTTAGGTTATTATGTTGTGGGATGCCGTTTTGGTATAATATAGCATTACGTTAACAAATAGGTTTATTATGAAGTACTGCGAAAATTAAATTTTTCGTAGCTAATCATGTAAGCATTAAATACAGACTGTTGTAATTTTGTAGAGTAATATTTTTTGGAAGTAAACACTGTATGAATAAAAAAATTTACATAATGTGTCATATATCGCAGACGGCTCCACCGATTCACATCAAATTTTCCTGGAAGAAAAAAAATGCATAAACTAAGTTGATTATGATATTAATCTCAACGAAACATATTTTCCAAATCGGGTCCGTAAAATATTGAATTTTGATTAGTAACATTTAACGTGTCATTTGTTCATAGCAATTAAGTCCTGCTTATCTACCATTTTAGATTTTTGTCAAATACTGTATCTATATCATTAACACCGACGTTAAATAGGCAATAACTGGGCTCTTTATTAATACTATTATTTTTTCAACTTCAAACAATACAAAAGGGACAAAGTCACGATCTTATGGGAACGATGACCACAAGGGCAAGGTCAACCGCAGCAGAAAGCATTGCCAATTCAGAACATGTATAGACCAAAGATCAAATCCATGTGGGGTTCGTGAAACGTAGTTACGTTTGTGTGGACAAGGTAATGCTGGCGGGATGTATCGTTATTATATTTAATATCTTAGAAAGTACCATTATGTTTGAGGCTGTAAAACAAAGTGAGCGGACACAATGAAGTACATATGTCCAAAAATAGTTAGTGTCACTTCGCCAAGAGGGGGACCATATTAAGACGCTTTACGACGCCTTGAGATTTACGATCCCCCGCGCTGCAGTAAAGCAATCCTCGAGGCGGTGTGTTTTACAGCGGCAGCCATTCCCCTCGGGGACAGTTCTTGAAGGACAGTATATCACTCGGCGACGGCTACACAAACGCACACGTGTTTGTGCGGGTGCTGCTACAGTTGTCTCTGCTCCGCTCGCAAATAGACCGCGGAAGAATACTCGTCGCACGCGTGCCACGTCACAGTAGATTACACAGTTGTCAACTGTTCGTAAATCATAGTAGATCTGAGGAGACCGTTGTAACTAGAAAATCACAGAATAGCCCTTATCGAAGATTGCGGAAGTTGAGGTCATCCAGAGTGACAATTTACGCACCGAAAGATGAATTTTTAAATGAAAAACAACGCCCTGAAATTGTGTACATGTTATGGCGCACTTAATTAACGAATATCTAAAGTTTTTAGTACTTTCAAACGTTAGACGCAATAACAACAAATTTTATTACTCACGTATTTCTTATTTTACTTTAGAGTGTTTATTTACGTTCACCGGTTACATACCGTTAGGCATAATAGTAAATGACACAACTAAGTCCGTAGTGGGATTCGAACCCAGGACATCTCGTACCACGCTACGGTAGCCGGTGTAACATATCAAAGAGATACTTACTAACGAGAAAAATCGAAACTGGTTTTCAATTTCGTGTTCCGGTGTTGGAATCTGTATAGGTTTTTGCTCCCAACTATGGACATATTCAGCGAAAATAAAGCCGTATTCACAACCACACTTAGCGTACGTATGTAGGCACGTAAGTACGTAAGGCTTTTTGGGATTATATTCAGTACACAAATTAATATAGAAGTTCTCAAAAGTTGCTTTTTAGTGCAAAATATCGGCGTTAAATTATAAACAATGATTTGTTTTGAAACGAAAAATTTAAAATAATTTACGACAAAAAAGAGGAAGTAATTTGTAAACATTATCAAAATTAAATTCAGTATTACGTTCTTACGGCAATTTTTATGTTTGATTCACAAGTACCACTTAGCGTACGTAGCGTACGAAATAGAATGTTGATCAACTCTGTTACGTAAGTACGCACGCTACACGAGGTTGTGAATGCTTGCATGCAACCTCAGTGTTTCTACTTTAACACATACGTACGTACGCTATGTAACTGTTGTGAATCCCAGCTTAAGGTTACCTTCATTTAACGTTGAGTTAGAACTCTCTCCTTCAGTGTGAGGAGACCGTGGTCTTTACCAGTCAACGCACGCTCTGTAGGCGGGAATTTGGGGGGGGGGTGCAGAGGTGAAGGACAGTATAGGCATTTGTACCCACCCTAAGTTTTAACATTTAGAAACATTACAATTTCTGCTAGCTGTATATTCAATATTTAAACTCGAAAACCGTTTAAAAAGCACCAATTTGCACACTAAAAACCAAAATTTTCCCGAGGGAGGACCCATAAACCCCCGCTTTAATAAGTCGTAATAGAAAAAAACTCGGAAGTAAATTTCTGTCATCGATCCTTTCCTCTCTCTTACAAGAATACCTTCCGCCGCCACTGGTCGCATGTCGCTGGTTCGAGACCTGCTGGATGTATTCTGTATAATCATGTGGAATTCAAGATCAGCTAGTTTCGTATACGGCCGCTGTATCAACTCGAGCCAAAAGTTAAGAATTAAAAGTGAATCTTGTGTAACCGAACGCAGGGTATATTACGTATCATGGAGTGTTTTTAAAACAGCGTAGACATAGAAAAAAATATAACAATCTGGAATATACTATATGTACTTATTATTACCGAAGGTTTATCATAATTAGCCATGCAGTTCTATTGCAGATTTTATAAGCGTAGAATAAATTTTTCTAACATTAATACGTAACAGATTATTCCACAACGTCATTCGAGGAAGTAAGGCCGATATACGCCAACTTAACTAAAATCTTGATATCAGAAGTTTAGTCGAGATGATATTAATTTGAAGACAAACTTGGTAACACGTGTAGCTTTGGCAGAATGCCTGTTGAAATGATTTTGTCGCAATATGTAAGTTGTTTAGTCGGAAATGTGTGTGATTTTTAATGCTGAATTTTTTCTAGATTATCCTAAATTCTCAACTTCACCTACGATCGAGAACTCTTAGACTATGAGAGTAACCGTCATTCCATTTTCTTAACAAGTCAGTCACAATCTCAGACTGCCCAGTTTGTATATCATTATTTAATCGTACACATGCACCAAAAATTCAAAATTTTGTATTTGCTTGGCATAGTGTTAGTTTTATAGACATTACTTGTTACTACATTTTCCACATGTAGAAATTTTTTAGCTCTCATAGTTTTCCCGTAGCGGCATGTCAAAGTCAGTATTTGCAAGTTACAGGAACATAGGTTTAACAAAAACCAAGTGACTTACCCGAATGAAATAATTTACACTGAAACTAAGTATAATGGGCACTATGCTAAAAGATTTAAAAATAACAGAATGGAATTCCTTTGTACTTTTTAAAAAATCCGAAAATTACGAAAATTTACCTCATTTGTTGCAATTTTAAAAAAAAGTCAAAATGACTTTGTTTTGTGTTTTTAAATATGTTAGCATAGTGCCCATTATATATAATTTCAGTGTTAATTATTTCATTCGAGTAAGTCACTAGGTTTTGTTAAACCTATCTTCCTGTAACTTGCAAATTCTGACTTTGACGTACCGCCATGGGAAAACTATGAGAGCTAACAAATTTCTAAAATTGGAAAATGTAGTCATAAAGTAACGTCTATAAAACTAACACTATGCCAAGCAAATATAAAATTTTGAATTTTTGCCAATCGAACAACCTTATTGTGAACGAACGAAAAAACTATGTCGCAGTTTATGCGTGATGTATTAAATATACACTGTGTTGAAAGTTAAGTTTCTATGTTACACAGAAATGTCTATGCCTTGCAATAAAGATCACGAATATTAATCCACAATTACAGTTAGAAAAGTCATCGAATAAATTTCACTTAATAATTGCTTTTGAGATAGCATAGCTGCTATGTGTCTTACCAGTTTACTTAAATATAATAAAAATTGCCAATTAAACTGATAAAACGCTGATATATTAGTTTACTTTTTACCTACTCTCAAAAGTACGTGGGCAACATTCCGACTGACTGAACTGTGTTTATAAGGCTCCCCCTTCCTTCTCTGAGTGGTTTTTTTGTTCCCATCCCTTTGAAAACCTTGGTGCAATTGCTTGGTGTGTGTTTTTCAAATTAGTTAACCATTTTAATTAAATTTCTATTACTTATATGCTGCCAGCAATAAGTCTGTATTCGGGGTGCGATACCCTACCCCTCGTGTATTCTCCTCATACATTTATTATTATACATTTATGTTTATTTCTTATTTTATCATGATTTACGTCCCTTGGACGACGAAGCAATTACGTAGACACAGTTACACATGAATTTACACAACTACAGGAACTGGGTGACGATTCGGCCGTAGCATATTTTGAGAAATCATTCCAGAATTCACATGGAGTGATTTCGGGAAACCATGTAAAGTTTAAATCAAGATGGCCGAAGGAGGAGACAGAACCCGGTGCCTCCCGAATGCGAGTCCAATTGTTACCGTCGCGGCAGCTTGCTTTTGTAATTATTTTTTTTTTTGTAAACTTTCGTGTGATACAGAAACTCCATCACAAATAATAAATTTTATGTACACTGTCATTATTGATGTAATTAGTAATATTAATACTATTATTATTCTGTTGCTTATTAACAGAGACGTATTTACAGTGAACTGAATTATCGCAACGTGGTAGTTACATATAGTACTGTTAAAGTTAATACGGCCATTATCCTAAAAATGTTGAAAATTAGTTATCGTCAGTACTGGAAAAAGAAGGTTTCACTATTTTAAATGCACTATTACCATAACGTTTCCTCCAATATTTATAGATACATTACAATGATTCAATGATTGATATACTCCATGGTCAACGTTTCTCTTGATGTGTAATATTATTACAAAGAGTTCAAAAGTGACCCTGGTAATGTTTAAGATAATTGTTTAGAAAACTTATTAATTTTTTAACTCGGGCAAACTACGATTTCAAAATTAATTTTAGGCTAAGACTAATCACGTGTGTGCTGTTCAAACTTGAATATTGTTTTCCTTACTGACTTGTGGCTGTATTACTTTGACAGCGCGATGTTTTTGTATGTACTATATTACCTGTACAAAGAGAGCTGAATGAAGTGTATGTCGCGGAAGAATAGGCAGCCACTGCAGGTAACTGACCTAGGACAAGGCCGACGTGTTGGCACAATGGTGAAGCATGCCAGGCGACACTTTGGGCCCGAGTGGGATCTCGGCTCTTCGGCTATTTACGGCGGTGAGCTTCCTCAGTCCTCCGCCAGGGGGAATTCTATCCCGCGAGATTCAACTGTCTGCGTGGACCACAGGGGCTGCTGCCGCCGGCGACGTCTGCCAGAGCTGACACTTTTTTTTAATATCTTTTATGATTTGTTTACTCACCGCCCCCTCCCCTTCTCCATCTACCCGGCCAAGAGCTGCTATATCCTCCGTTGGTTTCTGGCCACGCGCCTTCGCGTGCGCGCACAACCCATCTCAAACAATCAGCGGCAATCTACTGCATCTCCCCGAACCCCCTTCTATCTCCTGCAGCATCCGCTCGCCGCGACAAACCGTTTTCGCTTGTGTAAATACAGGCAAGTGGAAGACGTCTCGGGGTCTGGGGAGCTGGGGGAGAGGGTGGAGGAGGATCATGACGTGAAGTTGTTTTAAAACGTGGTCGTGAAAGTGCCGCGCCGAGAAGGGGGGAAAAAACCGCCGCTTTTGGTCGCATCTTTAGGTGCTGCGTAGTAAGTCCGGAACATTGAATATTATACTAGTCAACATATTTTTTTTAAAAATAATTTAATACGATTTTTTTTTTCAATTTTTCTGTGGCTATTGTTTTTTTTGGAGGGGGGGGGTAATAACCTCCCCACACCCACGGCTATGCCCCTGACTGCATGACATTTGAGATGACACTGCTTTACATACCACAATCAGTGGACCCGTAACGCAACTGTTTCAAAAATGACACTGAACATATTACATTTAGTACAGTTGCCAGACGTGGATGTGTTTCAGGTGAAGCCGTAGTGGGAAATGACTATGCCCATCGCTGAATGTTTACTGAACTATTATAATTGTAGGTGCAGGTACACCAACCAGCCAGTATCGTGCAAGAGACGAGGAACGTTATTATTCAGTAACACAACTTCAGTCACAGAAAATTAAGATCTATTGGTTATGTCATTTGTGAACTTCGATACCGGTGTTCCGAGTATGTAACAGAATTTAATTCAACTCCCCTTATGTGATAATGCTTCGCCACTGATAGTATTGTATAATGATTTAAAACAAAAAAACTACAGGAGTTAATGTGGACATGTTAAATAATTTCAAGGTACTAAATGCATAATTCTCTGTGCCATTCGTCAAAATGTGTATTTATTAAAAGTTGAACTTACGGGTGACATATATACAGGGGCGGATCTAGGTTGGCTGTCCCGGGCCCCGGGTTAAAGGATTCGCTGATGATGCCAAAAATTTTTACTTGGGAATAAAATGTAAATGATTGTAAATAAGGTACAATACCTGCCAGAATTTATAATTTTATTAGTTTTGTATTTGTATTAACCTTGAGCACCATACAACGTTATAAATACAGTATTTATAATTATTAGTATGCACACCTAGAACACATCTAATGTTAGCTAGTAAAGTAATGGTCTTATGTATTTCTATTAAAATTTTACACTGTTGTTTACGCGAGCGCAAAACATCGTATGCAAAATACGTTTATTACTGTTGGGTTGATTGGACTGATGTAAAAAGGGGTGGGAAAGGAGGGGGAAACAAATCACAATTCTTGTCCCAGGAGAAGGAAAGCCCTACATCCGTCCCTGCGTATATACCCATCACAATCTCCTTCGCCGTGCGAGAACTCACCGTCGCAGCATATCTAGTAATGCAGAAGGCAAATACCCTGTAGGACGGTATACTCAGTCGTACACACCAGCAGTAATACTTCGCTGGCCAGCAACATGGCGGAAAAGCCTTCCGCCAATCAACGTTAGAAGGCTGCCTTGTTAGAAGGCATCCAGGCCAATAGGAAACCCGCCGTAACATGCAGGGGCCAAACATACACGGGGTTGGTATCAACAGTCTCGGGTAGCCAATAAGCGGCGAAGTTCGCCTGTCATTTCACGTCTGTGTTACTGTTTAGTCTGTGTCACTGCCGCGTCGTGCGTGGTCCGTGCGTCTGTGGAACCTCTCTGCGTATGCGCCACAGTAAAGGTTAATAAACTTGAGCTAGCCGATGAAACAGACTGCTGCCGTGAAAACAACGCTGGCCGTTTTTTTTCCTTGTAAGTTCAACTAACGTTAACGAAACTAACTGGATTGTCATAGTTTGTTTCACAAACTTTTCCATATATTTACATTTCTCTTCTGAGATATGTGTCTGGCAGTTCCATTGTTTGGTGCTTTAAGGTTTTTATCTATGTAGGCTGAGTTGGTGTATGTAAGGCACAAAACCGATGGAGTGTTAAGAGTGACGTCGGTCGGCCTGTATATAATTCAATATCGCCTCTACATGCAAACCACGCAACTGGCGCGCAGAGCTTTAATATTATTCATTTCCCTATTGGACTTTAAGCGGTGACCGTAATATTTTATTTGCGATATTTATCGTTAAAATTCCAGCTCCTTTTTCTATTATTGTGTTTTTCGAATACGGTTGTAATTTTTCTATATACTGCAATTTAAAAAATAAAAATGTTTATAGCCATTTTGAGGGTCTTGAAAATCGCGTTTCTAATTAGCGACCCTATTTTTTAAACGGATAGAAACATATTTT
Source organism: Medauroidea extradentata (assembly GCA_003012365.1). Lineage (NCBI taxonomy): Eukaryota > Metazoa > Arthropoda > Insecta > Phasmatodea > Phasmatidae > Medauroidea > Medauroidea extradentata. The sequence goes on along the minus strand of PNEQ01082787.1, from coordinate 14,049 downwards.
GAAATGTGTTTTCTTTTTATAGAGGTACAAACGTAATGCGCGTTGAGATGTTTCTTCCAAATATGATTACTTGTAACTCCCTGCAATGCGCTCCAGTGCTGGTAGATAGGAACCTTAAACCTACCTGGCTTCCTGGAAAAAAAGCACTGGCCACACAATCCTGTTTGCAGACACACTTCTCAGAAATGAACTGTCAAAATATGAAATACTTACGTGAGACATGTTATACAAATTCTCAAGGGCGTAGTTAAAAGGCCGTTCCTGTGTTTCAGTGATGCATGTATGCAACCCGCATTGATGCGTTATAAATCAGGATTAATGTTGTTATCAGAGCAATAAGAGTATTACACGTATTAACATTATCTTCGCGTTTTATTAAAGACACAGTCGTTCTTATTTTCGCTGCGTTCGCCGAAGTCAAGTATAAAGGATGGTTGGCTACAAAATGTAATAAAACTTTTTATATCACGTTGATAATGTAACCGTTCGTTATTCTTGATTTCGCTAAACGTAGCTCGGAAAAGAACGACTGTGTCATTAATAAAATGCTAATACAATTTTGATATTGCGTAATACTTTTACTGCTATAGGGACAGTAAGATTAGCCTTGGTTTACGTGGTGTTAATGCCGGTTGCAAACATACGCCTGAATCACTGGAACGGTCTCAAGTTCCGAACGAAGTGGATGCCTTAAATGTAAATAGCCAAATTATCCTCTGCTTTTATTTTCATAGGTACAAAACAAAACAAACCGTTTTTTTTTTTTCGATATTATTACTATATACCACCCAGTATAAATATGAAAAGAATTGCTACCTAATGTTAGTATTACAAAACGTCGACTGCGAAATTGTAAATAAATGTCTGAATAGCTATTATGTATCTGTATATTCAAGTATGTGATGCAAGTAATAACAACCACTTTTAAAATACTTATTTTCTCTATTACTAACGTTGTCCTATTCAGATCTAAATTAACGACGTGTAAACTTGTTTTGTATCAATATATTAATAGGTTGCATTGCGTGAAGTAAACGTTGGACCAATAATCGAGTTTTAACCTAAGATAAAACCTTTACAATCACTGGGCCTAGATTTGCTGAAGCTGCAGATCTTAGTTAATTACGAAACTATCGTGATTGCCTAAACTAAAGGATATTGTTTACGTGTGAAAAATCTTAATATTACCCGCAAAATTTAGGATTTACATAATTGCAAGAAATTGAACGTATTTATGCTAAAACTGTCTTCAAAATACGAAGCATGTTTTGTTTTTAGTGACCCGTGGGTACACTGATGAATCAATAAAGAGAAATGATCATTGCTATCGTCTTTAGGAAAACAACGACTGGGATAAAAATAATTTAAAAGTTGGTTCCAAATGCCAAATGTCAAAATGTAGGGAATGAGAACAAAATGACATTATTATTACTATTATTTGCTTTGACGATTCTCAAATAGCTCTGTTCAATCTGAAAGACAAAACAGTTTATTTATTCTCTGGCGGCAGGCAACTGCAAGCACGCAAATACAAATAAAAAAAAGCCGCTTGATCGTAAATAACTTAGGACGCAGGGTGAAATCGAGAGGAATTTCACTAAAGACTTCTTCTTAGAGTGCAATAAAAAAAATAAAGAGATGAATAAGCCGCAGAAGATCTGGGTCGCGACAGGGAACCGAAACTTATTTCGTGTAACCGTTGATTGGACCGAGTCCTAACGACCTGAGCCAGAAACGACGGGAATGCAAAACGACGTACAGTTCTCTCACTCGACTCTTCGCCAGAGAAGCTGCGGGTTATCAGTCGCCACAGTGCTGAGATTACTGAGTAAACTGCTGCGATAGGTCGTTCGGAACAAGGTGAGCACTGAAGATTTAACCTTCAAAAGAAAATCACTAGACATTTCTGCATATATTTCAACATTAATAATAGTTACCTTTCTCCTTGCATGGTTGGCAGCGAATTGTCAAATGTAGTTACGTGTATTTTCCTATTTAAACGCAAAAATACTGAAATGATATCAACTGAAATAGTAATAATTTTGTTCTATATAGTTAATAAACTTTTTTATAAAACTGTATAGGTTCTGACGACTCACAATTTACCTTACGCGTGCAAACGTCAAGTGACATGTCCGGAGATTAGTGATATTTCGCGTCGTTGACCGTTATGCGCGGAAATATGCGAACTGGTTGAAAATAGGAATTTAGCAGGACTTGTATGAGTGCTCACTTTATTCCGAACAGCCTATAAACAGAACGCTCTTTGCTGTCTACTAAACATCGCGAGGAATGTGGGTGAAGTGAGATCTTTATGGAGAAAATATCTTTACACCATTAGCTCTGATTTCATGGTCAGCGAATTGGTGTTTTTGACTCTCACTTGTTTTGGAGGTTCTACTGGCCAGTTACAGATGTACGATGTCATAATAACTTTACTCTAATCGGTGCAGTCAAATAAGGGATGTTTCTGAACAAAGACACGCTGCCAACATACCTGAAGCAGAGCTGCAGGAACATTTAAAGAGTGAGTGAAGAGATTTTGGTCAGCACTTAACATCTAGGTCTTTAGCGCTGGTGAGGGATGACGTTATGTATGGAGCGGCTCCGGAATTAATGGGTGGTGGAAAACGGAAGATCCCAAGAAAACCCGCCAACAAGCGGCATCGTCCGACACGATTCCCACATGCGGAAATTCGGGGACCGACTCCGCCGGTAATCGAAACCGGATCGCCTAGGTGGGAGGCGAGATGTCCAACTCCTCGACTTACGCAGCCCTTGCACTTATGGAATTGAAACCAATTGATCAACAATATTTTCGCGACAAATTTATGGTTCTAAAGTTTTTAATGCTACCGCCAAATAAACTCTATTGCTACGTAGCTCCCTTTTAGAAGATTAAATTAAATTCTTGGAAAGGACGTCTCTGGAAAATTTTAGTTTTTGTTTCAGAAACATATGACAGTATGAGCAAGCTTTTGTATCTATGCAGGGTTTAAGTGTTTGATAGTAAATTACCTGAATAGTATGCAGATGCAAGTTCCCGGTTTCGAAGTTTACCGTAGTTAAGTTTTTTCGCTAGTTATTCCACGTCTTCGGAGACAACAGTGTAAGACCATTATTTCAACCACCTAATACTATTTATGCGATATGTACGTCTTGAGAATTACATTGGGAAGGGATGGGACTAAACAGAAAATAATTTAGTTTTTACCTTATTGTCAATGACATTTGAACTAATATTTGTTTTGAAAACTTTGCAGCGGTTTGTTGGTTACGTCCGAACGAACGTTTGCTCCGAGATGAATGGTCAGTCAGTTAAACGATTCTCTTCAGTTAAATCTTTATTGTTTTATGTGGTCACTACTTGTAACGACATTTTGCAAATATGTAGCGTTTTTCCCACAAATAGTTTTTTAAAATGTGTTGAAGTTAAAATTTACATACAGCTTGGAAGTAACAATAACTAAAACTTACTTACGAAATTAAATAATGCATAATAAAATAACATACGATGGGCTACTTAAAATTTTACACAACGAAATAGTTTCGGTTTTTTTTTATTTCTGACAGTTTAAATTTTTTTAAATTCAGTAATTGTATTATAATCTGATATTTTTACAATTGTTTAAGTAGCTCTTGCCATGTAATTGCGATGATTATACTTTTATATCTGTTAGCAATTTTGATTTTGTTATTTTAATGTCGCCCTTGGCGTGCACAATTTAAATCTTAACTGCCGTTACGCAAAAACCACAATTTCTAAAAAATGTACAAGGAAAATGTAGTCACAAGTAACTTTATGTCTATAAAACCGGTACTTTCTTGGACAAATATATAATAATAAAAATATTAGTGATGAGCAACACGTCTGATATTGTCTTCCTTCCCCCTTGGACGTGAGATAGTAATTTCGTAGACGTTAATAATCTAAAACATTTAACTTAAATCTGGATTGCAGCTTCAACTACCTACGGCGATTGAGTTAACGTACAGCGATGGTTTATGTGTACAAGATGCCGATTTGTAATTTGCCGCCTGTTTATTATTTGAATACATCAGGTTTTATTTAATTAGTTTTGGAATATTTCCGGCACAATCTTGCAACGTCGTTAAATGAGAAAATAACGCAGGAGAGAGCGTAAATATGTTTAATGTTTTGGAAATCCATACGAAGACAACATGCCGATGGAGTTGTGATGTGAGAGGGTTTTGCGACCCTTCAGCATCGAGCCGATGAGGGAGAGGTGAGGCGAAGTGGCAACACAACATCCATGCCAGGACCGGGATTCAAACCCATTATCTCTCGTATCGTAGACCGGCGCTTAAGGGCGGGTGTTAGGTAATTTTATTTTCAGTTTTTGAGCCATAACATTTAATCAAATTGTTTTATCAAAATTTTCATATGATATATTCTTGGTAAACTGCTTGACATAATTAATAATGGATTCTTTCATTAATTCGTCATGCAGAATCATTGCAGGAGAATTCACAAAAGTTAACCTATAACTCTCTTGCATTGATTTTGCATGACATATTAATGTTAGATTCAATTATTATGTATGCCAGGCAGTTTACCAAGAAACATTTACACGTGGAGGTTAAAAATTTGTCTGGTCATTAAGATGATTGTCTCCTACTGCTTAGTTACGTTAGGCTAAATTAATGAATAAGTGGCTTGTTAATTTAAAAAGCACTCACACATCTAAAAATGTATTTTTGTAGAAAGCTATTATAACTGCTACAACAGTGTGGTAATACTGCGTCAGACCGCCACGTTAGGTTATTGCTGCATTTTTATAACTGAAGGAATCTTTGCTCATTTCTTGCAGTTTCAAACGCTCTGATCTTGGAATTTACATTTATGGCGTAAATTATTCCTATATTATTCTCTGTCACAGAAATGACGTGCACATACATAACACAATTTAATCTGTATCTTAATATTCATCGTAGATTATATTTGGGTTTTCTTCAGATGCAGCTGCAGTTCTACAGATCTAGTTTTGAAAGGCAGAAATGCCGAGGAAATTCCACTCATTCTGGCAGGTGTTGCGTGCAGAGGCTGAGAGACCTGGCTGGTGATGTGTCTAGTAGGAGCACTATACCTCTTGGTGAGTAGGCTCCGGTTTTAAGTTCCCCCGCCCCGCGATGCAATCCTACACTGCAACTCGTTAAAATATACCCCTTTGTTTGTTTAGCCTGAAGTCGTCAAAACATGCTCGGAGAGAAACTCGCCGTCCACAAGGCACACCTCCCCCTCTTGCTGCCTCTGAGATGATCTACAAGCCAACGACCATCGTGTTCATCGCGGTGTTCTCAGTCAAGACGTCCACGTACTATTGGCTTGCAATAGTGTGCAATGAGGCCTCTGGCACAATTAATTGTTGTTGTTGGCGACAGTTGAAGGACGGGTTATCAAATGCATGTTGGCAGAACTGCCCTGTTGGTGTTGGTCACGAAACATTTCAACTTTCACTTCCGGTGATTGTTTTTGGTGTTGGATTAAAGATGAAAATAATAATATTTTAAGAGCTACCGACTAATCAAATTGCAGTATATAGATAAATAATGTTGAAGGCAATTTTTTTTCAAACATAAAGCATAACATTGAAATTCGTGTCCGAAATGAATTCTAAATTTAAATTATTTCAGCCGCCTGAAACCAATAACTACGTGGTATAGAACCTTATATTGTCGCAACCCACGTTTCGCACACAAACCATTAACAACAAGACCAAGAACCTAGCAGTCACTCGACATTGCAAGATCACTGTGTGCGCCCGTACATTGCTTCGTAATACTTACAACAAAACAATGTTTAGTTTCCCTGATAAGAAAATATCTTCGCTTCATTAATTAATTTTTTCGTGTCATTGGAATCATAAAACCTATAACTCATGGATTAGATGTAACCTACAAAAAAAACCCTCTAACTCCACTACAAAATGGCACACAGCGAATAATTCGTTAATAGACTGCTTTTATTTCTAACTTATATGTAATTTCATATTTTGTTTAAATTCCAGATTGTAATTATAATTATAAATTTCTAAAAACATATTTTCGTCCCTCCTGTTTGATTCCCGGTTTTTTTATTGCTATTTTCTTCGCTCCTAAATGGCTTCCCACAACGCATAGTCAAAACATTGCATGGTACTAGTGTGCTTAATCGGTAAATGAAATGGTTGACAGTAACCGTTTTACAGCCAGTGGAACCCACCTGATGTTGAACCGAAACACTGGTAAGAAATAATAATCCCACTTAAAGGAAATGAGAGCGTAAATGCTAAGATTTCAGCGAGAAATTCGTAAAGTGTATCAAAATCAACAACAAATAAAGTCGAGGTACCATTTGAAAAGGATATTTAAAAAAAAAAATCTTGCCTAAAAATGTACTGTGAAAGTCATACAAATTATGAATAAGTTCGACTTTTAAGGGTTTTGCTCGCCTGTAGTAATTGTTATACTTTATTCATAGTTCACAAGTCAGACATACACTTTCATTGTGTCTTGCCTTTCGAAAATGTTTAGCTAATACACGGAGATAAATGTTTTCCTAGCATTTTTTTAAATATTGCAAAATAAAGTTTACTCGTGCTAACGAAGTGTTTTGTTGCCAGAACAAAATGCCAAAAGCAACACATCTGATTTTGTTGACCCAACAAAATATGTTCATTCGGCAAAGTACTTACACCTGACAGTAAAATATTGGTTGACACAAAGGAAATATGGTTTGGAGGTACACAAACGGGCATTTTGTTACCTCAACCAAATCTTTATGCTTGTGCAAACTGTAATTTGTGTTAACTCCTCGATATTTGTTTTGCCATTTCTACGACAATTAAGATTATACTTATATTTGTAAGTGTATTTAATTATGGGTTATTTTAGATCCCCAAAAAGCCTGATAAAGCAATTTCTACGATAAAAAGGAAAAAAATAAAGGCGTAAACTTTATATACATTTGAAATTAATTATTGGCTACTTTATTTCCACCAAAAAACCGACGAAACCATTTCTAAGATAAGGAAAAATAAAGACGTAAATTTTGTTTATATGCATATACATAATTGTCATGCATTATACAAATAGTCTATACCGTGGATGCTAGTGAGCATACAAAACGTCCGGGGATTCGATTCACGATGATACCACGCATTTTTTTTAATGACGCAGCACAAAAAGCTGTGCTCAGCCAAACAATTATTTATCTATACCGAGCACATATTAAACTTGGGCATGAAGATGACAGGAAATAGCAAAGTAATTTTTTGAGCAAAAAAGTGCTACACACAAGCAAATCATTTGGTTGCAGCAAGCAAAGTTTGTTTAACTCCACTGAACTTTATTTTGGTATTGTCTTACAGACATGCACAATTTATTATAAATTAAATATACTATTTTTTACACTTCTGACACCTTCAATAAATTTTGAAAAAAAAATTTTAATGCATGTTCATTAAAAAAACCCCTCTTTGAATTTGTTTTGGCGTTGACGCAATCTTTCGAAAATATCTTAGTGTTATTGTTAGTTAACGTATCTACAATCTTATATGCGTCCCCGAACGTAAGAACTGGCAGTGTTCTTTCCATTTGTGGTGTTTTTGAGATTATAAATTAAATATGAAACTGAGGTTATTAGGCTATTACTTTTGTACGATATTAATAATACACTCCCTTAAAACTCTTGCGGGCGCACAAACAGCAACTCAGCAAAGTTTATTTTTACTATTTTTTGGGTATTCAGTTCTTCCCCTCTATCTATGTTTGTCACCTTCTACCCCCCCCCCCCACATATTATAATTTTTTTTTGTAATAAATTTCGTGGGCGCACGCACAAAAACGCACCAAAGTTTCAACGAACTTGGAGGAATGGCATAGGATCGCACAAAAGACGAACAAACATTAAGTTTTGTGTATCAGTTTAATAAATCAAATTATACGTAAGCGTTATAGTTCATAAAATAATGTCTTGAAGTATTATGCTCATCCAGAAATTCCTTATTCGTTTGTGTTGGTTTGGAAAATGGTATTAAACAGTTTTTATCATATTTAAGTGTGCTGAACATATCGTCGACAGCGTGGTCATACAGCAGGTTACACGCAACTGCACACCAAGACCGGCACAAGGAGAGGAATCAGTCATGGCCTTTGTTTGGGTACCATTGTATAACTCACCTATGGATAGATTTCTGAAAACCACGGAAAACCGAAAGCAGAATGCCCGGAGTCGGGAATCGAACCCGGGTTATCTCGAATTACAGTCCAGCGTGTTATGGCTGTTCACGTTAAAGGGCGCGCTTCCAAACACTTGCAATAATAAAAATAATGTATTTATTGGGGCTACAGAAGTAAAATTTTGAGAGTAATAAAAATGTTTACACTAGTTTTTAGTTACATGAAAATTTTCTTATTTAAAATAGTAAAGATAGAGACATGATGACTCGGGAAAAGTTGTAAGCAGCGCTCAGTTTATTCTGAACTGCCTATACCACTGCGCTCGGTAAAATTGTTAAAGATAACTAAGGCTAGGAATATTTCGTGAGTTCAACGACCAACATGCTAGAATCCATTATCCTGTGTATACCGAAGCCCTACCATCTGTCCATTACCTGCTACTCATTCAAACAGCAGACAATGAACTAATAGACGGGGCTTAAGTGTGCACAGGACATTGGATTCTAGCATGCAGGTGATTGAACTCGAGAATTTTTCCTAGCCGTAAAAATAACAAACAGTAAATGGAAATGAGTACGTCTGGATAAATACCCCGATGCCTTAAAATCGTCTGAAACAGTTTGTGAACATACACAATGTGGTGCACTAATGTAGCAAATGTTTAGCACTGATACTATACAGGTCTTGTAAAATCTGTATACAGTTGAGTGTTTCCTTCAAATGTACAGCATCACTACCATCAATGTATAGGAAACAATATTACCCTGCATTTTTGTTTTTACAATTTTCATAAATCCTAGTTGTAGATTTGCAAATATTTTTTTACAGTGTAGCGGAAACTTTTTGCTTGTGATGAGCAACCCTAGAGCAAACATAAGACTGTTTATTTTTTTTTTCAAGCTGGGGCAGCTCGTGACCCCAAGTGGTCACGGAGAGTAACTCGTCTGCGACCGTTGGTTGTTGGTCCAAGGAGGAGTGGGTGAAAATAAGGGGTGGGTGGGGGGAGGACAAGTCAGGGGAACACTAGGCCACGGACAGACTAGTCCACCGCCGGAAATACGCCGTCTGGGCCGGAGATCCCAAGGGCAAGGCCGACACGAGGAACAACACCCACATCCTCTCCACGTCCCTTCTTCATTCCTCGCGGGTTTTATCACCTCTATGTGGGGTCGCAAGAGGAGAACTTGCTTTTACGACGGCGGGGCGACGATTGACAGTCGCAGGAGAGGAGGGGGCTGTGTTTGCCAGCGGAATTACAACCAGCCAATGTTGAAGAGGGGGGAGAAGGGAAGCGAACTAGAGAGCTCGCGCGCAGTTTTTCAGGGGTCGTCGCCCCCATTAATAAGCGTCCCCGCTCCCGCGAGTGTTCGGGCAATTGAGCGCGGGAAGTTACAGTGCTGACGACCGCCCGCAGTTTTTTATATTCCTTACGTGAATTACGACTCCTCCTCTTTCATCAACGTCCACATAACCGCGCGTCGCGTCGAGCCGGGGATTTTATTGCGATGCGGAGATAACTCACCCGTGAAGCTAAATATAGTGTTCACATTCGAATTACCTCGATTTCCTTATCTGAACAGTTTAACGTATTTGAACGTCAGCGGCAGACGCTGCGAATGCGTTAACTCTAGACCGTAGTTCGGAGTTACAATCCAGCGTAAGCCATAAACCTATAATATGATGCTTACTGGTAATTATACAGTACCAGTTTTCACGTCACGTTACTGTGTAAACCGTTTCCTGGTTACTTGATTACATTTCCGCAACAGGATTTTCGGACACGAAAAAAAGCGTAGACTAAAAACAAATGAAAACTAAATGGATGGTCTGAAATAAGAGTCTGCTTTTCTAACGCTTTGAAAATTTAAGTTGGCACACCCATGGATGCCTGCCACTATGTACACGGAATGTTAATTTATACGTGAGGCAAGAAAACATTTTTATTAATCACTAATTGAGGAGAGTCAAACTACTTACAATTATTATAGCAAGTACTATAGTATTGTTCATTGTGGACGTGAGTTTTCAAAAGTGACAACACTGGCTCGATCAAGTATTATGTATTTTGTGTTTCAATAGATCCTTATTTCATTATTCAATATGCTTAGCTTTCTATAGTTTTTTCATATTTACACACTGATAATACAAAATTATTATTATTTCTACCGGTTTGTACAAAGCGAAAAAGTCACTTTAATTTAAATAACGTGTGAAACTACTTTTTTGATTAATAATTTACAGCCCATAATTTTACACGTTTTAAAAACGTTACTTTTAAAAGGAAACCGTTATTTATTACTCATTTATACTAATTGATTCGATAGTACCTATTAACTAATATATGTCTGCAAATTGTATAGTTTGCTTAAAGCTTAAAATATTTAAGAGTGAATAGTGCTTTTCTCTGAAATTTTGTATGAAAAGAGATATATCATATGGTTAACTGAATCCGTATCTAAATTGAACACATCGAGAATGATGTTTGGCTGTTTCTGCACATTCTGCCGGATGTTCAGGAATTGCCGTATTATAAGCACACCACACAAATTCTAGGCTGAACTGGAGACGAGAATGTATGTGGTAAAATGTTGTACGGTAATATTTACATGCAAAATATGGCAACACAGCACGGGATATGCCCCCAATTGCTTCCACAGATATGTTATTCATCTAACTAATACTTTTCTGAAAGAAAAAAAAAAAAAAAAAAAACATTATGTGCGCAGTTTTAAATCCCGAGCAGTCCAAACATGATTCTACGTTTACTCGACGTAACATACATAAAACAATACCTGGATGTGGAGCGCAAGAGGGGTCTATCTCCATACTGTGACACCACATTGTGCATGTGAAATGCCACAGCAGTTTCGTCTCAAATTTATCCCAGGATTCGCGTAGCGTGCTTATTATACAACCATTTCCAGACATTCTCTGTAGTTTATGCGTAATATATATATATTTTTTAACGAAAATTATATTTAAAATAAATATGTGTTTGTTAAATACAGGCTGAGTCGGGAGGTAAGGTACATGCTTTGAGGGGTGATAGTAGTGGTGATTCTGAACAAAATGTTTCTAATAAACATATGCCCTTTTCTTAACCGTTTCAGAGAAACCGAATGAAAACAACAAGGAACGGGATACGTGCAGGTGACGGTATATCACGCTACTGTTATCTTATGCTGTGTGTAATTTTGTACATTTCCACACGGTGGCGCTCTAAGCATGGTGCAGTTGTTCACTGATGAGTCAACATTTACCCGCAACGGAATCAACAACACACGCAACTCTCATGTATGGGCAGACGAAAATCTACACCCTACTGTAGAAAGGAATTTTCAACGACGTTTCTCAGTTAACTTGTGGTGCGGTATTATTGATGACCAACTCATCGGTCCAGTAGTTTTAGATAATCGTATAGTAGAGTACGGTATCTTGATTTTCTTCAAAACGTGTTACTAGAATACTTGGAGGATATCCCTTTGGCAACAAGAACTTGTATGTACTTTCAGCAAGACGGAGCTCCTGCACATTCTGTACGGCCAGTGACACAGTACCTCAATTAAACGTATCCTGTGCGTTGGATCGGTCGCCATGGAGTCATTGCTTGGCCACCGAGGTCACCTGATCTTACCCCATTGGATTACTGTGTATGGGGTTGGCTTAAAAAAGCGAAGTCTGCACGCTCAGGGTAGACACAAGAGAGGAACTTCTCGCTCGTGAGGAAATGTACACTATGAAACAAAACATAAGATAACAGTAGCGTGATTTTCCGTCACCTGCACATTTCCCGTTCCTTGTTGTTTTCATTCGGTTTCTCTGAAACGGTTAAGAAATGGACATATGTTTATTATAAACATTTTGTGCAGAATCACCAGAACTATCACCCCGACTCATCTGTATATGAGGTCAGTCAAAATATTACGGAAAATATTTAACTGGAATAAATCCGAGTAAAATTGCTTTCTTTGTGAGAAACATAACGTGAATCAATCAACACATTTTATTGATCATCGCAGAAAATATATCTTTTTAGCGGGGTATAAGAGATACTTTTCATTTAAGGTGTCTCCCTTCACGCACAAGTCTCTCAACTGACATGCGGTGTTCTAGAACTATTAATTTCTCTATAGTATATTTTAAGAGATGGTCATATAATATTATTTGCGGGAAGTATGGTCTAGAGTCGAACTTACGTTTCAGTGTTTGTGTTTGTCGAGTCATGTTGGTACAGACTTTTCGGGATAAAGTGAGCACTCATAAAAGCCCTGCTAAAGTTCTATTTTCAGCCATTTCATATCTTTCCGCTTGTAACGGCTAACGACGGGGACTGTCTTACCTCTTTGGATACGTCAGTTGATGCCTGCGTGTGTAAGATAAGTTGTGCATTCGGCAGGAACCATTATAGTTTAATTTTAAAAGTTTTTTAATTATATAAAATACAAATTCGTAGATTTCAGTTGATTTTATTTCTGTATGGTTGCATTTAAATCATAAAATACACGGAACTACATTCAGCAAGTTGCTGCCAACCATACAAGTTATAAAGTAACTATTGATGATGTTGAATTATGTGCAGTAATAACTGTTTTTTTTTTTTTTTTTTTTAATATTAAATCTTCAGTGCTCACTTTATTCCGAACGACCTATATCACCCGTGATACAGCAGTCTGAAAAAAAACTGTTCAGCTCAATAATAATGTTTATAAAAAGCGTCTATCAGATTATCAATTTACAATTAAGTAGTTTTTTGTGTGTGTTATTTTTTGTATAAAAACGAATGTAGTGTGCGTTAATAGTATCGTCAAAAAAATTGTAACTATAACTGAAACATATTTCAAGCGCGACTAAGGACGTTCATAAGCGAACTCTTGAAAACTTCGAATTCAAATAAAAGAACATGTGAAAATTAGAATACCAGTTAGTTTAATTTCTAAACTGTCCAGAAAAGATGCAAGCAGTTGCCACCGAAGCAAGTTGGCAAGGTGTCACACAGCGCCTTCGCGACAGACAACCAGTAGTATGCGACAGTTGTGTTGGTTGCAGTCATAGCAGGCGGTACCTTTGACATACACATCTCTTGGTCATTCATGGCAGCGTTGCATGGGGTAAAAGCAAGTGTGACATGTCTGGATAGTTATGGATGACAGTAGATCTGGTTGAAGGTAGGACGGCAGCTCAATGCGAAAGACTAGCCCGTAACTCACTGGCCGGTCCGATGAATAAAAAATGTCAGATATGAGTGGGATAGCGACGGAATGTAAAAGCAGCAAGACACGAGACTACGCTGAGAAAACATGCCTGACAGCAGCAACAGTCACCACGTTCCTACGTGAGAAAATTAGGATGACCCCGATGGGAGTCAAATTCTGTACTCTGTGGTAAAACAATGTTTGCTATACAGACTGCGGGTAAAGTTGGGAACGTATTCTTGTCATGTTTTAATGTAGCTCTATATTAACGCTACAGCACAGAGTATGTAGGAATATAGAAGTAAAATAGCTGTTAGGACGGCAAACACAATCACACACGCCAGAAAAATGGCTTCGCCGGTCACGAAAATGGCGGAAACGCCTACCGCCAGTCTGCGTAAGACGGTTGCCCTGCTAGCCAGCAGCCGGGCCAATAGGAAACCTGATGGAAAAGAAAGAGAAGAGAAGGAAAGGAAATCTGTTCCGGCAGCCGCAGTGTGCACATCGTGCTCACTGCCTTCTTCCAGTCTACCAGACCTTCAGCTTCTGTCGCTCATCTGTGTGTTGGATACGTAACCGTGACAACTAAGGCACACAGTGTGAGTCGGTAACTATAGCTCGCAGGTCGGTTAGGCAGGCCAGTTAGTTTAGAGTTTTAAATTTCTAGGCAAGCTTG
>PNEQ01082786.1:22459-37789 GCA_003012365.1 Medauroidea extradentata | reverse complement strand
AGTGTGCGAGAGAGACAGTAATATGTTTGCGCGGGCTGGCTTGAGCCAATGAAAGGGCACATGGTTCAAATTTACTTAAATTTATGTTGTAAATTATTATGTAATTATGGTTTTCAGAAGAATATTTTCACTTTTCAAGTTGTTTAAAAGTATAAAAGTTTATAATTTATTATTATATTTAATTTTATATTAATTTTCCGTTACGTTTTACTTTGGTGCGCTGGGTGGCCGCTAGAGGCGCTGCAGGGAGAGAGCAAGCTTCGGTGGGTCGGCCATATTGACTTGGTTTTCGGACGTGGACGAGGATGGCGATCTGGAACGGTTGGTGGGCTGTGTGGGAGCGAGGTGGCGGAGCAGCCACATAAATACGTAGCTAATCTTTCTGTGTGGGCATCACAGAGTGGAGGGCTCGCACGTTTGTGAGAACATTATGGTTGAGATGTCGTGGTGTGTTTCGAACTTTGAAAATTAGTTTTAATTTTTCTCTTTTAAGTTTTGGGGTTGAGCAGTTCTCTCCCGGGAGCATCAGGCTTAGACAATGATGAAGACTATTATGATTGAAATCTAGAGTTTCTGTATGTAAAGTTGGTTTTTTTTTTTTAAAGTTAATTAATAAAAACAGTCACCCCAACAGGTTTTTAATTTCATGTAGATACAGCAAACCTATACGATCACAACCGGCCACGTCAGAGGTTATGTCAACAATGACGGTAACACCTGACCCGTCACATTTTGGTGCCGTGATCAGGATGTTTGGTCAACAACGACGGTAAAGTTATCTTCATCTTCAGTTAGCGGAGACCCGCTACAATGTCTTGCAAACTCACTGACAATAACCCTGATAGAAAAGGATCTTCATGTTCGGCTAGCCGGAGCAAAGATGAGGATTAGTAGCACTGTTTGTTTCAGCAGTGTTGACACATCACACTGTTGTCGTCCACAGTACATAAAGAAATAAAGCGTGCTATGCCAAAACATAAGTTTTTCTGCATTAAAAGGTTGCAAGTGCCATGCTTTTCCAATTGGCAAAAAGTGGTGCAGGCAGTGGCGCTCCAATTGATGAAATATGCAAGGTGCATCTCAAAATGTTGTTAAGTGCCAATATATTGTAATCTGTGTCCTCCCTGTCTGTCTCTTTAGACAGTGTGTTGTTTCTGCTGAATGTTTATAGAAGGGTTGTTCTAGGGTCTATAGTGTTACGCAATGTTAAAACTGTTACAAAAAATAGTTGTAATGGTGAATATTTATAACAAATGCTGTAAAAAACGAAAGTGCGATGAAGAAAAGTGGAAGAAAAATGAACGAACGAAGCAGCGAAATTTTGGAGAAGTGTATATTTCTGCAGGGAATTCTCAGTGTGTTGTGTCATGTCAGTAAAAGCCTAGAGAGATGTGTATTATGCATATGTTTAACACAAGTGTGCAATTGTACAGTAATGCATATGTTAAATTTTACATGCAGCAGTGAATGTGTCTTCCACCTTTAACACACTCAGAAATTTATTATTCCAGGCAGACAGCATGTCAAAATCTTGGTATACCTACATGACTCTGTCAAAATAAGAGGAACCATGTGTGTGGACTGAAAATGTCGGGGAGTAAAGGGTCATTGGAAATAGCTCATTTTCTTTTCACATACTAGACAACGGAAGTTCAGGCACAGAAGTTAGTGTTGTGGTCTTATAATTGCGCAGGTCATATTAAGAATCAGATTCTACCTGCGATGTACCTGACACTATTGTCGAAAGGGGTTTTTACAGAGATCATCCATAAATTCCTAGTCAAAGGTCATACGTTCTTGGACTGTGTTTGGGATTTTGCTGTCATTGAGTGGCGCAACAAACTTTGCACAGCATTCACATTAATGGATATTGTAAATATCATTGCTGAATTAGCTATAGAAAATCCATTCATGGTGATTGTTATGACAGAGTTTATTGACTTAAAAGACAGTGGCAGACCAAAAACTCTCCAATACAAAACTGAAAATATCTTTTGCCAAACACACACAACAACAACATTCAGCTGTGCACGCAATGTCACGTGTGCGCAGAACATGTGTAGTGGCACTGATGCTCTGCGTACTATGCCCGCGTATTTTATTACAATATCAGAATGTAAACTTATTAGTCCTCACAAATGCTCTGGCCTCAGCTGTGAGCTACTCTTATCTCAGGGGTTCGTGGTATTGAAGGGTGGACGCATACTGAACTGTAGTCAAACACGTTCAATCAACAGCCCGTTTTTATTATCTTTACCTTTTTTAAAAAGTAACAACAACGCTTACATCAGTACATACGCTTACTCTTTTACATAAACATAAAATGAAACAGAAAATTAATTGAACCAAAATGAAGCCAAACTCAAAGAAAACTAGCATGTGCTGAACTAAAACATAAGCGATAGTGGGCCGGCCACGCGGTAGGTATCACCGTAAGTTTATATTAATGCATGAATGTTAATTAATAAAGAAAAATACTAGCAAGTCTTTTTACTGCCTTCCGTCGCGGCCCCATGGCTTTCGTCCGCGACCCTCAGCTTACCACATGCTAAACTCACGCAACGCGACACACGTCCGTCTACCTCGACAGTCCAGAAAATCGTGACCAGCTTCTGCAACCGCAATGGCGTCTCAGGATACCATGGCGGCTTACCTTCTGGTAAAGTGTTATATAACATTTTTGTGAGACCAAATAACTGTTCTGGATACAAAATAAGCCAACTAAAATTACAGAAAAATCTGCAAAATTCTGCTGAGCACAATGACATATTTCACTATTTTGCTGGATAATTATTATAATTAAAAAATATTATGTTAAATTTTGGCATCACATTGCCGGCAGTACACCTTGCAGTAACCTTCGTGAACCCCTATTGGTGTCGTCCCCGTGGCACCATGGCTGGGCTGGCCGAACTCATCTACATATCTTTAAAACAAACACCAAGAACTTTTCAACTGCCATAACTTTTAAAAGATCAATTTCTCGTAAAATTTCTAAGAGTCCAAAGCTGCTTGAATTTTTATGCCGTTTCAGAAAAGTCCACACAAGTAATATTTATTTTTAATTCACGTGCCGTCCAAAAACAGAACTTGGAATAATTCTAACTCAAGGCTTGAGAAAATAGTATTTGACATTAAAATATTACAATGAGAAGACTAATCACTAGCAATTGCATCCAGATACGGTTTTCTGTTACTGTACTTTTTCGCCAGGCCCAATAGCGGTTTTAGATTTAGAGAGTGGGTTTTATAGGTGATAACCTGTTCAGCAAAATTATATTTAAATTAATTAACCAAATGACTTTCTTAGAAAATTATTGACTTAAAATAACAAACATATAATTCTTATCTAAACAAATGCTACTTTACAATTGTATAAACACTAGTAGTTTAATCATCTACAGGTAATAGACTAAAGTAGGGTGGCCGGGCAACACACTGGGGCCTTTGAATTTAATGAAGGTATCATCACTGCCCTATACTTAACTGACGCTAGGTTGACCAGCTCTTGGTTCTGAAGTGTCAGTAACACTGGCTAGCTTTATTTATGCAGAAATTATCATTAACAGATGTATTCCGATATGTGGAGGCGGTGCAGCCACCTCGGCCTTTCCAAATGGCTAGCGCGGTGCGCACGATTGGCTTCGGTAGAAGAGGTGCGGAGCAGTCTGCATCAAACGTCCCCCCTTCCCTCGGAGCACGTCTTCGCACCGTGACGATGATGCCGCTTTACCGGCAGCAGGAGATGCTCAGTGGGCCAGCTGCTCACGGGTGGAATTCGTAGCATCTTGGCTGCAGTGGCTGTTGAGCGGGCAGTTCCACTGCCACCGTTGTCTGGGACGTCAGGTCACGCGGGCAGGCGGAGCACCCAATGTGCACATTGAACCTTAGACGCACTTATCGGCAGATGGTTGTGCCCCCCTCATGTCCTGTCGGTGATCCTCCTTGTCTGTGTCGCCCGAGGGCGGCTGCGAAGGTAGCTGTGGACTGGGGTCCAGGGCGGCTGCAGTTTAGGGGAGGGGGGGGGTGTGTGCTCCCAGTCTCCTGTCTCTCGCCTTGCCTGCGTCGGTTGAACACCCGAATCGTACCTTCTGAAAGCCTGCAACAGGCCCGGAGGTGAGCACCGTCATTTCCCACCCAGTGGTAACTGGGCATAAGTGCCATTGTTCCCACCCAGTGGCAAGTGAGCAGAAGCCCCGTTGTTCCTCCCTTGGGGTCTGTTGTGAGCAGGTGGTCCACACCGTCATCCCTGGTGCCACACAGCCAGTGGCGGGGTTGGGTCGCGTCGGCAGGTGGCGTCCCGATGCCAGGTGTCGTGGAGTGCACGACTCCATCAGCGGGCGGTGGATTCCATGCCGAGATTCTTTGGACAGTCTGGTTCAGTAGGGTTACCCGTTGCTGGTGTCAGCTACCTCTCCACGACGTCCACCGTCAATCGCCGTTGTCCGCAGTGTCCGATTCGTGAGGAGGTGCCTTATGCAGCCAGTGGGTTTGCCATCTCCTTTACATGTTGTTTCATGCTACTCCGTACCTGGTGTGTCTGTTCTTGGTGGTGTCATGGCACACGGCATCGCGACATCTCCACCTGGCGCAGCTCGCAGGTCGTCACAATGGATCTTTGTGATTCTCCCATTTTGGTGTCGGACTTCGAGACAACGCCAGTGCAGAAGTTCTTCTTGCCTGCGGATAGCAGGTGCACCTTGCTGTATACGTACTGGCCTGGCTGGATCATTGAGGGAGGTTTGCCTGTGCCCTTAAGCCATTGTTACACGTAGCGCTGTTTGTTGGCCCTCATCTCCCCATGGCGCTCTTGTCACCTGGTGGCCCTCGCTGCAGGGTCTTCTGGTCCTACCTCGTGTGTGTTTGCGCAATGGTATTCCCCTGAAAATCTGAGATTGCATCCCAGCAAGGTAGCTGCCGGCGACTGGTCTGTTGCGACTTTCACTCTGCATCGTAGTTATAATAGGGCGACTGGTAAATTTTCGGCCCAGGTCTTGTGGCGCTTCCCCACACTGAGTCAGAGCTGCGTTTTCAGATCCTGGTTTCGGCGCTCTGTGGGGTTGGCATGCGGGTGGTACACCGGTGTTATGTGGTGCTGGACGCCCCACTTCTCGCAGGCATCTCTCCACTTTTTGCCAGCGAATTGCACACCGTTGTCGCTAATCAGCACATTGGGGTAGCCCCATCTTGCATAGAATTCAGTGTCCATGGTGTGCACAAGGTTCTTCACTCGAGTGCTTGGGAGCGCATACGTTTCCGTCCACCTCGAAAATGTATGTGTAACGACTAGGATGAATCTTTTCCCTCCTGATGACCTAGAATAAGAGCCCATGATGTCCAGGGCGACTGACTCGAATGGGCGCCCTGGTACGTGTGGTTGCTGTTGCTGTTTGCTGTCAGTCCTGTGTGACATATTGATTCCATGTTTTGCATAAGCGGACATGGCGCTGCACTGCACTGGTCGCCCCTGGCCAGTAGAAGAGGCGGTATACATTGCAGGTTGTCTGGT
The DNA here is from genome assembly GCA_003012365.1 of Medauroidea extradentata. Taxonomy (NCBI): domain Eukaryota; kingdom Metazoa; phylum Arthropoda; class Insecta; order Phasmatodea; family Phasmatidae; genus Medauroidea; species Medauroidea extradentata. Next base: position 32,280 of record PNEQ01082786.1, on the reverse strand, counting down.
ACACTCAGAGGTGTCAGGCCAAATGTCCATTATGGGCATTGCGGGGTACGTAAACTTCCAGGGCCCTTACTGTTGTGGGAATCGCGTCTCTTCTCGGCCATCTACTACGCGCCAGTGGCTCACCATCCCTTTGTCACACTCCTCACTATTCTCTTGACATGTGGCACAGTCTTGTTGTGCCGCCACCACTTGCTTGTATACCTTGTTAATATTGGTACTGCGCTGTTCCGCGGTCAGCTGGTATAGCTGCGCGTCTGCTCTGCTCGGTCCAGGTGGTAGGATATCTTCCCATTAAGTCTCGATGCATTCAATGACATCAGCGTATGGCGCACGTGACCACGTGTCAACCAGCTGGTTGTTCCCTGCGATGTGTTCTACCTTCTAGTGTCATGGACCATCGGGCGAACACTGTCTTGACATCTCTGAATGCCATGTCCGCCTCAGGGGTTCATTGATACCGCCTCTGTGGCGAGAGTAGTGTGGTCAGTGGTGTAGTTATGGTCGTAAAATCTCTTATATGCTCGCAGAGCCAGTTTATGAGGCTGAAACATTTCCACAGCTGCTTGTGCATGGCTGGCGGCTGGCACTCCTCTACGAGTCGCAGATGTTCGGGATTGGGTTCGATTACCCTCTCGCTGACCATGTGGCCTAGAAACTCAAAGTTCGCCTTCCCAACGTGGCACTTGGGTATCGCGCATGTCAGCCCGTTGATGTCCAGCCTCTCAAGGACAAGCGACAGATGGATCAGATGTTCTTCCCACGTGTTGGACAATATGAACACATTCTCAAGGTAAGCTAGCGGGATTCCCTTTCGAGTCCGCCTAACACCTGTACCATCATTGTTTGGAACATAGCGGGCACTCCCTTCAGACCGAATGGCTAGGCGCAGAATTGGTACTGATTACCGCCAAGGGCCATGAAGGCGGTTTTCTCCCGGTCGTCCTACCGCACAGGCACTTGCCGGTAACCACTTCGCAAGTCTAGGGATGAAAACACTTTGTCTTGGCCAATGGTGGTCAGGGTGTTCTTTTCATTGATGTAAGGCGGTGCTACATTTTCCGTTTCCTGGGTTACATGTCTCAGGTCAACACAGAAACGTAATGTGTTGTCTTTCTTGGGTGTAAGGGTTATCTGAAAGTTATAACAGCTATTCGCCTGCTCAATCACTCCATCCGCAAGCATCTACTTAATTTGTTCTTTAATGACTTACACCTGATGGGGCAGGTAGCCCCTAGAGTGTGTGTAGATGGACTTTAGCATTGTCTTATTGATCCTGTGCTCTGTCACAGCAGTGCAATTCAGAATGTCGTTAGCAGCAAACACCTCACACCTCTCGTCTTAAAGTGGCTTTGTAAGCTAGGGGCATGTCGTTGGAAATGTCCTCTAACTTAACTGTGCACACTCGGTCGCTGGAGTTCGCATCTGCACTGTACACGGTTCTGCACTCTATCATGCCGAAGTGTATGTGCCTCGCCGCAGGCTCTACCACTGTGTTTTATTCCATGTGCCAGGATAAGCCCATTATGGCACCTTCCGTTAGCTCGGAGGTGACCAATGCTGTTGTTATGGTCTCTAAGTCCCAAATACATACGACAGTGGTAGCCTGGCCTATCGCTTGGCAATTTGTGCCTTCGTCCGCGAGTCGAATAGGTTGTTTGACTGCTGTGATTTCTCTGGGGTGTACAAATTCTGGTTGGATGAAACTATGTGAAGCTGCGACGTCTACAAGAGCGTAACAACGGAGGTTTTTCACACTGACTAGGATCATGATGGACGGATGATGCTTGATATGGTTTTGCAGAAGCAGGGTGTATTGTGGTGTCCGGTTAATGTCATTGACCTCGGGTAAAGCAGTGGCGTTTGGCGACATTACCCACTCTCCCATTTCCCTACTGGGATGGTACAGTGTTGCCACCTCACCTGGTCTTATCAGGTGTGTTGGGACAGTCCTTGTGCCAGTGCATTTGGCAGCCTGGACAGTATCAGAATGGAAACCGAGGTGACTGATTGTAGTCCAGTGGGCGTGACAGTCTGTTTACATCAGTAACATAACCCTTGCTAGTGTCATTCTCATACTTGTGGTTCCTTCGGCACTAGCTGTCTGGGGTCCTGGTGCTTGTGATTGTGCAGCTGTCATGGATTTGCGTGCTGCGCTGCCCCCGTGTGTGGTTGGTGACAGGTGCAGTATGTCCCTGTCGAACAGCGTTTTAGCTCTGATCAACTCCTCTGGCTCGTATGACAACAGCGGGACGAGCGCTGCATGGAGCTCTGGGTGAACCGACTCGGTGATTGCCGTGAGCACTAGTCGCGCACTGAGACGTGGTTTGTACTTGCACAGCACATGATACTTGCATCACACAAATGTGGCTAGTGGTTCGTCCCCTTGTTGCTCGAGCGCCAGGCGGCTCTGCACTCTTTCAGCGACAAAATACCTCCCCATAGCGTGAAACAAACAAAACCCATGAAACTCGGCCCAGGGCATCCCGTAACCTGGTCATGCCGGCCCACCAATTGCCTGTTTGGATCGTCAGCTGCTTCGCTACGCACTGCGTTCACTCTTCCTCACTCACGCCATAGCGGCGCAGTCATTTTGTGCAGTCTTCGAAGAAGGCTTGAGGGTCCTCACTCATGAGTCCAGCGATAGATGGTAGGGTCTGGAACATTTGAGGTGTTGTCATGACAGGCGAGCTCGCCATACCAGACCTGGTGACGTGCGCCAGCTTATGGGCTCTTGGGGCGCTCACGATCACTGGTGGCACGGAGAGGTGCTTGACTGTTGTCTGTAGGTTGCTGCGCGGCACTAGGCTGAGAGTTTTTATATTGACAATTTCTGGAATTTCTACTAGCTGTCCCAGTGGTTGGCATGTGACGGCAATGCAGCCGAATCAGAGGTAGCACGTTCCGACGATAGTATGTCGCACCTCTGTGACGAGGCATTCCACGTGCGCGGCCAGCTCGCAGTACTTACACCACAGGACTGTTGTCGCGCAACAGCACCGGCGTCTGTACTTGCTTGTAATGTTCCTCATGGCTGGGTGACCCTCTAATGCCTGGAACTGTGCTGTGGCAGGGGGCATGGCACTTTTCGGAATGATGCACTGTTACGCCATTGTAGCCCTCGTGCTGCCTACTGTTGTTTCGCTCACGTCGCAAATGAAGTGTCTCATGTGCGCACGTGTCGCCTCGGCGGCTGACAAGCATCCCTCGTGGTACTGCGCTGTGCACATTATGCACAGCACGGTGCACTTTCCCGGGTGGAGACACACTGACCCATCACACATGTCTCTCTTAAACTTGTTGTGGGAACTGTTCTCTGATTTAGGTGGTAAGCGCAGGGCGCACAGGCACGTGGCTGCACCTGGAGCAGTCCATTCCTCCGTCTTTCGCTTCAATCCACATTGCAGACATGTCTGTGCCGGAATGCTATCGGGCACAGCCCGCAGTGGGAAGTCGCGGTTGTCGCGGAAGGAGTACTGTGGATGGCAGGGCGGTAGCAGTGATTTTGTGTCGCAACTGTGGCTTACCTGTTGTTCTGGTAGCGGCTCATAGCATTCGCTGCACATGCAGCCAATGGCTACATAAGGGCATAGGGCGGAAGCACGTACGTGCGCTGCACGGATGATCAGCTGTTTCTGTGAGGTTACCGGCCTCAGCATGGCAGACTTCCTTCGCATGGCACAGGAGGGGAGATAGCCTCGGCGATCGATATCCTCAGACAGGGAAGTGCTGTCCTTGGCACGCATGCAGCCACCCCCTGGATTGGCGAAGGGGGTGTGGGTGGTGAATTTTGGAATGTGGCACTAAGATGGCCGACTTTGCATGCAGTCTGTCCTTCCCGCAAATAATGGCTACCACATGGTTTTAAGGCGCGTGGAATTTTGTCATGTAATGCGTGTTGCATGCTGATCTTGATATGCGAATATAGCCTTTACTAACACCACAAAGTTGGGCGACAAACTGATCCGAGCAGGGGTCGTGGTGAGGGTAAAATAGACTGACAATTCTTAGGTGAAGAGAGTATTAGAAATTATCTTGCACATTGTTAAAATTTCCCTCCTGCTAGATGTCGTGTTTCGCAGGGGACTCTTGAGGCCTTCGCAACGCTTGGATGCATGCAACAAAAGCACTCGCCAGGTATATAGGGCACCTGTATGCCCACGCTGAGAATACACAATACACTTAATAAAATCTGTGGGTTTTGAGGACAACGGAACCTTAAGGCCGTGAAGCGGCAAGCCAATAAAGACCACATTTCTTACGGGTGTGAAGCTTTATTGGAACGTCTCTGTAATCCATAGAGTATACAGTCAAATGGCGGCGACAAAAGCAGGGCCGGGCCATGGTCGTAGAAGAACAGGTCTGGACACTCGCCTATCTAACAATGTATTTCGCTTGACCCCCTTGTTGTTTGGCTGTAGATCGTTAAGTTACCGAGAATCTCGTACTTTTTGGCGCTGTTTTCCGGGCGGTCGGACTCAAACTCCGACTACTTTTTTTCATTGTTAAATTTATAAAGTAAATAAAGATTGCTGGAGCCTTTTCTTAAATTTGTGAGCGAAGTAAGCATTTCATAAATTGATAAAAAACACGTTTTGATAAATTGTTTATCTTAGTGGAAAGGAAGTGGGCGGAGTTTAGACCGACCGCCGTAACATCAGCGCCAATAAAATACAATATTCTCGGTAACTTGGTGACAGCCAAATAACAAGGGGGTCAAATATCCAGGCGAGTGTCCAGACGTGTTCTTCTATGACCGTGGTCCCGGCCTAGCCCGTCTGGTGGGCGAAGCTGCGTGTGAAAACCTAGCCATGTGGCTAGATAAATACATTTAAAACTGAAGCCCCTTGGCACAATGAGTTGCAGTGATGAAGGGGTTCCTCCGGCACTGAATTTAATTAAGAGAAAATGTTCCAGACATATAAAGACACTATTGATACACTAAAAGATTGAACAAAGATGAGATGATGCTGGAGAGACATGAAGCCGACCGCCTTCGAACGCAACTTCTCGCCAACTGTCGAACACTTGGCGTGCGTCCTGCATCGGCAGCATGTTCGTGCCAAACGTTCGTCATAACACAAAATGCACTTTTAAAACACAGAATAATAAATCAGTAAATTTTAAATTATTATGCTTGCTGTTTAGATTCCGAAAGGTATTCAGGGAATATTTATATTATAAAATTACAGGTTTTTAAATTTTTAAGTAATTTTTTATAATGCCGTATTATTTTGCGATCAATAAATTTCAGCTCTAGATTCATTTTGAAAGCACAACAACAACTGACATCACTTTAGAATAGAATAACAATTAAATTTACTTTAAAACATAATTTGAATTACACCATGTGGTCAAGCTCGCTGCGTGGGCGAGTCCAAGATGTGTCCGAGGCATGGGGGTGTTTCTACGAATTTAACGGTTTTAAGCTCGACATGATGATATAACAGAATTTAAAAATTATTTTAAGTTTACCCCTGGCCCCAGAATTGAACCGCCATGTGTAGGTATAACCCACATTCTCTGTTTCACCCTGGTGTTGCTGGAGCACGTGATGCACTGTAAAAGTGTTATCACGGTGGACTAAGGAAATGAGGCACTTTCCCACTAATGGAGGGCGCACATGATTTATCGGCGCACACGCTGGCTATACCCTTCTTCAAGGCGGGGGGCGTGGAGAGGGGTTGGCGTCTGCACGCCGCCGCCTCTTGGGTTCACATGGCCAGGTGTTTTCCGATATGTGGATGCGATGCTGCCACTTCGGCCGTTCCGAATAGCTTCAGTGGTGCGCACGAAGGTCTTTGGTGGATGAGATGCAGAACGTTCCGCGGTAAAGTGTAACAATCCGCGAATTATGAAATTCACCTCAATATTTTAATTCACCGATGCATCCACTGGTGTACACATAAATTCTTGTTTTTCTGTCAACCGGTTGATGTATACACTTGTTCAACCGACCTGAAAATCTGGCGAGTCTAGTGGATATGCACTTGAACAGTATCTTGCAAAAAACATGTGAAATAAAGTAACTAATTGTGAAATGCGAGGTCAAATAAAGCAAACTTACCATAGTTTTGTGCATGGGAATAATTGTATTTTAAAATGTGTTCTTTATGCAGAAATAAGTTTTTATTTAATTTGTAAATATAAGTTATGGTACATAATACTAGAGTGTTCGGTTTGGAATTTTGTATTTATATGGCAGTATAATATTAAATAACTAATGTTGGTTCATCCCAATTCACTCTTACCAAAAATTTTCAGTAATCAGTCAACCTGTGTTGGACCCGAGTATATGTTGACAATAGTATTTACATTTTTTTAACCTAATTCTAGTAATAGATTTGAACTATTAACTATGTATGAAACAATGATCATTTGGACACATCCAAACAGCTGTGGTAAACTTCACAATTTTATACAAAATATAGTTACAAATTAATTACTAATTAATTTACTAAACACAAATCAGGATTAAGGAGTTTACACTCATGAAAATTAAGTACGATATTCTGACAACCCTACAACCAATGTGTTTTCGCTACGAACTTGTAAACAAACACAAACATTTCTATTCCGACTACTTATATAAAAACATTTTACAGTCGTACCTATTCAATTGAAAATAAAGATAAACGATTATAATTAAAATTTGTATAGCGTAAAATAATACAAGGCAAATATTTTACGAAAAAATATATGCTTGTACTTCATTTTAACGCAACGTTAAAGTAGCCTAGTGTTTGCTGGGCAACTAGTGGCAAAACGTTTTCCTGTGTTAAACTCTCCCTAAGAAATCGTATTTTCTTTCAAATGTGTTATAGAAATAACTTTACTTCTACTTAACAATAAAAATAAGTGACATATTTTTATGTATCCTGGTTTTAAAGTGGCCGTAACTTCTTCAATTGGAAAAAAAATTGCAAAATAATATTAGTTCAAGATGGCGAGGTTATTCTTAAGTTAAACAACGTGTTCATTTCATGGCCTTCTAAGACCGTGGTTCATGTAATATCGATTTATAGTACGGGATGAAGATTTAGGAACACAGTCGCATTTGCCTCGAGAACGTCAGCGAATCCCAGCGCTCGTTCGGGATGGCACTTTTCTACAGATTGGTTTGAAGTGCGGTGGAGTGATGGTGATTTGTGCGGTTCTGAAATTTTTGAGGACGTCATAAATATGATTGTAGAGTCGCGCGGTCTTCAGTCCAGAAAGACATTAAAAAAGCAACATCTTTTTATATATAGGTAACTTAATCAATTAAGAAGGTTAGTACATTTTTTTGAATATTTAAAAATATACTAGTAGTTCTACCGGCAGTTAGAATATCAAATGTTTAGGCATATTCTATATTTTATTTTGTCAGTTAATTGCAATTAAAAAGATAATGTTTTGTGCAAATATAGATTTACGTTACTTTAGCAAAGGGAGGAGAGTATTTTAGAAAAGAATGATAGTTTAACTGTTCAGTGGTAAAGTGATAGCGTAGTAAACAATACCAACACAAGTACGTATTTACTATGTAGCGTGTGTGCAAACAAATTAAATATGGAATATTTAGGCCTACATGAAATAGACTGTATAATAAGCTTGTCAAGGACTTTAAGGTTTTACAGCGATTTTTTAGTAAGAAACTTTACCTGTAAAACCAATAGTTTAGTCCCTACGCGATGAGTAGCTACTCTTGATATTTACCATTTTTTGTTTTAGAAATGCTTTAAACAGCACTATTTTGTACCTTGGAAACTTAAATGTTCTGGTGTAGATTTCCCGGACCATTCATTCCTGGCATTGGTACTTTTTTTAGTAATTCCCCCCCCCCCCCTTCCTCCAAAAAAACCGCATAGTGCTGGATACGCCCCTGATTAGGTGTGTAGTCTGTATGATATTTAATTTTGGCATCCTTAATAATAATAATAATAATACTTGCGATTGAGCTGACGCCCGGTGGCAAGTCGCTATTCCTTCAATCCTTACCCCTTAGTAATCGCCCCCTGAACTGACCTACACTCCTCGCTGTAACTATATCCTCCCGCAGCGCATTCCACTCCCTCACCGTCCTCACCAACTTTTATCTTTGTTGTCATTATCAGTTACACACACACACATACGTGTGTGTATGTATGTATATATATATGTATATATATATATGTATATATATATATATATATAAATTTAACTGTTTAACAAATCAGCTACTGGAAACAGAATGGCTAGGTAAGTTACATACATTTTAAGAATTATCTACGGTAATTCTTAAAAAGTATGTAACGCTTATCTATTATATTTCCAGTAGCTTATTTGTTAAACAGTTAAATGTAAAAAAATATATGTGGGACCTAATAATAAAGGTTTTTGGTAAAGATATTAGGGACTGGGGTAATTAGAGTGATTTTTGTTGAAAAAAATTTGATGTCTGATATTCAATTTTTCAGAATTTTTGGTGCAACATTCATTTTATGCTACACTAATAACAATATAACTTCATATTTTGCGCTACAATAAGAATATAACTTTATAATTTAATTCTATATTATATGGTACATTAAGGTAAATAACTGATAAAATGCATGCTCTAATGTAACATACATGTACCTATTTTAAACATAAACTGCACAAATTAAATATTTATTTATTTTTTTATTTATTTATTAAGCCACCCTTAGATTCCATTTTTTTGAGCAAAGATGCTCAGGAATGTTCCAATAAAAACTTCTAATAACCCCAAATTCTAATTACCCCGGTTTCCCCATATGTACTGATAATTGTATTAGAAGAGTTAAATGACAAGTATTTTTTTTTCTGATTAAGATTTTCTGATAGGCCTACAAAACTTTTTAAAAATATCTAAATGGTGCAAATAGTTTAAGGTTATTAAGGACTATTTAATAAATATTTTAAACTGGAAAATTTTTCCACTTAATTTTTTGGGTTCCTTGTTTTAGTCCCCTGCCCTGTTCCCTTTCCCTCCCTCCCTCCCTCTTTGTGTATAGATTTTTATCAGAAACCTTTGCAAGGCATGCACACAACTCACCATAGCTTTTGTAAATTGACGACTGGTAAAAGAATGCTTACATTACTAACAGGCAGACGTTCATTTTTATATAAGCGTAGATATGGAACACATTCGAACGTTTACTCCGCTAAAGTAGTTGAGTTTGTGTAACTTTTCCTCACCAATGTTTGAGATACAATCTGTTAGAAAAGTGAGCATCATAATGTATGTACGTTCGTAAGCAATTTTTTTTAATAAGGCATAATGAATTTCTTTCCCCTTACAGTAATATTCCATCACTGGATCTGTGTAGCCTACATAATAGTGTGTGATGTGAGTGTTAACGTTTATATTAGCCTAGTTGAGGTACTGTACTTCTTAAAATTTATCTTCCAATACAAAACAATTTTTAACTTAGGCAACTATTTATTGATATAATTAAGTAGGCTAAATCACATCTTCAGATTCATTTATTGTTCAATTAAGCATTAGGCCTAAAAATGATAGTCATTTGGGGTAACTTTGTACCATTTTGGGGGAACATTGTGCCAGGCATTTTATTACATATAATAGCATTGGGGTATTAAATCACTAAGCAAACTTCAAGATTAACAAATTCGTTCATCTAGAACACAGCTGTATTTTTAAATTTTTGAAATACTACTTCATTTTAATTTAAACTATGCATGTGGTACAAAGTTGCCCTGATCAATACAAAGTTACCCCAAATAACGTGTTTGTCTATACACACATTTATACATATATATATATATATATATATATATATATATATATATATATATATATATATATATATATATATATA
>PNEQ01082786.1:0-22359 GCA_003012365.1 Medauroidea extradentata | reverse complement strand
TTTTTTTGTGAAACATTGAACTACAGACAAATGACTGTCAAAACAGAAAGAGGCAAAAATTTTCTAGGTATTTTGTTCAAATTCATTCATCAGGATATTTATTTTGATGTATTTGTCACTTCCCAGTATTTTTGTAAAATAAAACAATTTTATTTAGCTAGCCCAGGATGATTCTAACTTCTTACATAACCAAAGAAACAATTCAATATGGTGACCACTTTGTCTTCGTTCAGTTCAGTCCAATGTGTGTTTAAAGTAAATTTTTGAAATCTGGATTTTACACTCCAGTCCACCTCACCAACTGGACTGGATTACTCGCTCCACTCCTACTTCAGTCCGGCACAAACGTGTTTTAAGTAAAATTTGAATCAAGATTCTTCGTTCCACTCCTAGTTCAATCTGGTTTGAGTTGTTACTCTAAATGTAGTAGTAGTACACACATAGGATGTCCAGAAACACACATAATTAGCACACCATTGTGAATCCTGGGCTAAATAGGAGAATAAGCACTGAATTAGTACCTTCTTGCGCTCCACAGATATCTTATCTTACTACTACTGTTCTGACCTGCATATCACAGGCGCAGGTTAAAACCTCGAGCAGTCCAAAAATGATTCTACGTTTATTTGATGTAACATTCATAAAATAATACCTAAGAGAGGGCATTCTCTGTGCAGTATTGACACATTGTGTACATAAATTCTAATGTGTACGTCATTTTCATCTACAATTTAGCCCAAGTTTCACGCATAGTGTGCATATTATGCATTTGTTTCTGGACACACACACAATTTTACATTTTTACCATATAACGATATTAATTTTACAATAAAGTAATATGTTACAAATATTTAGGGAACAATAATAGTACAAACATGTATGTAAAGAACTAGGTATAGGCTAAATCAATCTGGCCATCTAAGACACAGCATTATAAACTAGCCAATTTTGTTGAACATTTTACAATAATTGAATTTTGTCTAAGTTAATGTTAAACGATAAATCAGTAAAGACATTACAGAGACATATCAGTAAAATTAAAAATGAAAACTAAAATATTGCCATTTTAACTAGCCCATTTTGTTGAACATACTATACACATTAAATTTTTATCTGAGTTTACAAAGACATGAGATATAAATAAAATAATAACAATGATGAAACTGTTTTGTTGCCATTCTGAAAACACTGTAGGAAGATCTATTCAAAAGATGACCAAAGAGGTGATTTTTCAACTGTTTATACCCAGTTAAAATTTTTAATTTCAAGAGGAAGCTTATTAAACAGCCTTATTCCAACACTATTAACAGTTTTCATAATGATTTATTTACAGAATTTGTATAAAAATTGTTTCTTCTTTGATTGTTATAATTATGAGTGCATTCTCTCCCTTATTGATAATGTAATAAAACACGTGCTCACGAACAGACTACCTGAAAGTGCGTGAACTGGTAAAGTCCTCACAAACTCCTCATAAATACAGATAGAACTAACAATTTTGTTGTCAGGACATGTAACTTCACGCAGGTAACTACAGTAGCCACTCGAAAAGGCTCCGTATTCAGTTAAAAAATTTTTTTGTTTTCCGTTCACCATCATCTTAAACTTACATTTACACAATGCAAGATTTAATGTTTTATGAGATATTGCATGGAAATCCTCATGCTAAAATACTAAAGCAATGCTGTTCGAAAACATTTCACAAACTCATCTTGCAGCAAGTGCAACACCGACTCTTCTCCACGATAGAAATTGTACGCAGCACAACATACATTTGACACGTACTATCCAACGCATTGGATGATAAGTTAAGACACTTAAAGAAAATGTTGCATTATTTTTAAGGAATTTAAAAATAGAGAGTAGCTGAAGTTCCAGTTCTGTTTATTACTTACACTTATATTACAAACATTTCTTGCACTCCCACTACATCATTTCCTTATAGTTAAGTTACAACCCGAGATGATAAGTTCTGTAGAAATTCACACAATAGCTAGTTGCTACAAATTTATGAAGGCAGAGACAGTCTAGCCCCTGATGCCCTAATTGTCTCTTGCACCATTAGAAAAGAATGTACCGGTGCTTAGAGGAATTTAAAGGTTGAAGCTAAAGTCTGAAAAGAATTTATAAATGGATATGAGACCACGTGAGTTTCCAGCGAGGGCTAAATTGGTACACTCTTGACTTTTTTTCATTCTCGAGTTCCCGCTGCAACTTGCCTCTATGACGGCTTAGCTTAAAAACATTTCTCGCAGGCTGGTAGAGTCAAGCCACCTCACCTTGTCTGATCAGAAAATTGCGTGACCTGTGGAGGCCATCCTCAAAACTAAACCAAATAATGTGCTTCCCAGACTGTGGGGAAAAGAAATTGAGACTTTCAAATTAACCCAAAATTTCTAAAACTTTCTAGAATAAGTGAGAAGCTGCTACATGCACTATCTGTTAGCAGCTAAACATGAACAAACCCTAACGAGCCAAAATATTCCCCAAAAATTATAATTCTGACCTGAACAGCTCTGCTGTACACAAATTTAAACGTTATTGCTGTCGAAAATAAATGAAAATAACAAAGTTTTTGTAATGTTATATTAGATTTGACCTTTCAGGGGATTGGCCTTGGCCTCTGCTGTTATTAAATAGCAAAGATATAATATTCTTATTTAATTTTAGTACAGGTGCTAATACAACAACTGTAACTTAACTGTATTCTCTGAGTAGGCTATTTTTGCTATTTTTTCTTCCTGATAGGTCTATATAAGTATGTACTGTAGATTACAATTCTGGTTAATGGGTGCTATATAATTAGTGACATTCCTCTTTGCACACTTCAGTTATGATTTACTACCATCTCTTTGATCAGCATGCACTTGGCTACATGACCAGCGCAGGACTAAAAAGAGAATACGTATCATCCTGATCCTCACATGATAATTTATCAGAGATCACCATTTTACGGGTATTAATTTGAGTTAAGCTGCTTGATATGAATAGTTGGCCAGATTTACCTTTGAACAAGAATCCATTTTCACAATGTGTTAGCCAATCAATGTGTAAAATGACAATCAACCAACCAATTGTAGCAGGGCTCAATAAAATTCTATATAATTTATAACCATATTTGAATATTAGTCAAAAAGTCCATGTCACTTTTTTTGTTTAACATTACAGTGTTGGTATAATTTGGTAGATTCAGTAAATCTTTTGTCATCGTTTCCTAACAATTTCTGTGTATTAGATTAGTTATAGCACCCAATACTGGAAATTATGGTCGAATGTAGAAAGCAAAGACTACAAGAAGTTAATTTCTTCTTGCCTGGCATAATAGCATGATCAAAGTGCTTTATTTAGTAGGAAATTCACAAATGAATAACATCGTAGAAATCATGGGGTCGTCTCAGTAATTTAAAGTTCTGGTATCTCACTGTTATTTGGGGTTGATAAATCAACTTTTAGAATGTAATATAGGCAAGTGATTGTAACGCTGGCAGAGGTACACAATAAAATGTATAATTCACAATAGTAAAAGTCTGGCATATAGTGGAGTACAATTCATACGTGTCAAAGGCAGCAGTGGCGGAGAATGGGTGTAGTGTTCTCCAGGAATATGGGGGGGGGGGGAACAACACAGTGTTTCTCCCCATTCTGATATTTTTTATAATTACACTTAATAATAAAGTGCTTAGGCATACTCTCTGTGAAATCACGGAAAGGGAAAATATTTCTGGGTACCTAATATACTTTATTACATAGTTTTGTGAATTACAGTAAGGCAGAGTTTTGCCTACTGGTACATCCTCTTTGTGGTGTGATGCACTTGATACAAATTGTAGGTTCTGATGCAACTAGTAAGTACTGTCTATTTCCTCCTGCCTTCTCACCTTTGTTGAGAGATTTTATATTATTTCTGGTCACAGATTTTCAGCTTATTCCAAAAAAGCACTTTTAATTAGAATAATAAGTTTTAACTGTTATCTATTCAAGCAGTTACAGATTCCTAAAAATGTACAAAAAATATATTGATTTGGTGCATCATTCATCAATAGGCCTACTAACTGCACAAGATTAATATTTTCTTTCCTGTAAAATATTTAAGACAGTGTTTTACAAATAAGGGTATGATAGATGTAAATGAATGTTCAGAATGATTGATAAACAGTTTTGAAATGTTTTTACAAAATTCATAATTAATATGGTTTGGACATGTCAGACTGGCATAGACTTTCCCCCATTTCCCTGCTTGTATATTACTATGTGGAAATTGTTTATCCTAACGTTGTCATAAGCAAACTGTTTAAATCCCGTAGATTTTTAGTTTTTGTAAGTATTAATGCAGTGTTTGAATATCTGCCTTTTCCGCAAGAATCCTGGTTACAGAAGCTTTATCAGTTGTAACCAATATTACTAGTAGGCTTATACAGGTATGTTGTAGCACTTGGTTGTAGTGGGAAAGGAGGGAGGGACATGTTTAGAAAAGTAATATCGTACTATTATTGTACACTGTGGAATCTCAAAATATCATCAAATCCACAATGGACCGTTCAATATATTTTAATATGTAACATTTCCAAATGTGGTTTATCAATCTGTAAGTAAAAATGCAAAAATTTTCTAAATTTACATTTGTCAAATAAATATGAAGAAAACTTCAATGCCGAAAGCAAACCTAGAAACACAGAACTCTTAGTAGAAAGATAAATCAGCTGACCAGTGACCAAAGTATACTAGTAGTTGGACATTGGTTTCATTCAAAATCAGTATAAGATAATTTGGCACCTTAGGTAAAAAAATTAGAGTAGCAAACTCCCCCACTCTTTTCTGTTTTGAGTTACTCAATTTGGTTACTGTTGAGATTTGGCTGTACTTGAGGAATGTTGAATATTTATCTTTATGCTTCACATTGACTTGAAATAAAGTCTCAGATAAATAATACATTTCAGTCAGGGGCGTCATTTCAGGTTTTCCTTGGAGGAGGGTGCAAGATTTTTTTGGCGATAGTGGCCTTGTTGCATCTTTTTTATTAATTATGTATGTATAAATTAGAAAATTTAATAATAAACTTTGGTATTATGTACTTGTGTTAGTATTATTTAAATAACAAAATGCACAAAAAAATTTTTTTATACATTTCCTTTTAAATCCAGGGGGGGCATTTTGCCCCCCTCTGCCTCCCCTCCTACCCCCCTAAATGACACCCCTGATTTCAGTTGCTGGGAAATTGTGCATAATGGCTGGTGCAAAACTGCATTAAATTAAATTTAACACAAAGTACTATATCAAAAGCCTGACCTTCCCTGAAGTAGATACCCATGTGGGTTTTGTATTTTAGCACAAGGAAAAATTTTTATGGCAGGAAAATCTTGGGGAAATTGGCTGAAAAATGTTGGTGAGAACCGTGCTGTGTGTGTGTCAGAATTCTGTCCCAACAACAGCGTTATAATAGGCTTCTACTGTACATTAATTAAGCATAGACTTATGTATAAAAATAAGTTTGTTCTTATCACAGCACAGCACATTGTCTCTTTGCTTGCAGGTGTTAGCACATCAATTCAAAATGCCACCCCATTTGTCATCTTTGTTCCTTGTGAGGCTTGTGTTGCCTCTCTCACTCGGTGCCTGTAAGTAAACATTTCTGTTGCTGATTATTAATGTCATTTCTGTTGTGTTAATATTATTGTCTTTTTTTCTGCTTACCTAATTTTTTTTTCAGTATTATCCAGTTAGAATGTTATACTTGCTACAATGAATACTTAAATCCAATTTAAATGAATAAAATTATGGCTGTTCTTTTACTTGAGTTATTGAGCTGAAGCTCCCAGAATTCAGTTTGTTCTGTTGTAACAATGACAGAGCCTACGTTTTCCTTTCTCCACCTGGTTTGTTGAAACAAATCGGGGTAATACCCCTTCAAGTATTTTATAAATGTAAATTTAATCATTGTCAAATAAATAAGAAAATTAAAATTTACTACCTTATTGAGTGTTTTTTTGTCATGTATGTAATATTTCTGCAGCCATGCAGACTGCCTAAAAATAATCTAGGTGTGGTGTTAAAGGTTTTTATTTTCGTCAGTGTCAGAAGGATTCAAGCCAATAGTGTTAAGGGCGTACCTGGCACTGTTTTTTTTTTTTTTGCAACACTGAGCAAAGGAGCGAAGGCCATACTGAGGCACTTGCCTAGTCTGCAAGATAAAATATATTGAGAATGAGGGCAGGTGTAGCCTTTTCTCTTTGTCCATTCATTCAGTAGCGACCAGGGATTTGATTGGTCAGCTTTAATAAGAGAGAAAAAAAATACTGCTTGAATATATTGATTTTTTTTTTCTTGGAATGTAATTATCTATGGACTTTCACATGCAGCAGTTGGCGATCCTGGCAGTGACGTTACTGAGAAATTGATTTTTTCTGGTTGCCCATGATGTTTCTGAGAAGAATCGGCATACTCAGTACAAGTGTGAATCGTTGCAGTAACTTCTCTTATTAAGCTTTGTATTGTGCAGTATGTATTTGTTTTGTATCTCTGCTGGTGTTTTAGCTTCAAAACAGGTTAACATCATTGATACTATATTTGCAAAAGAAACCTTGTTTTTGAAATATTTAAAGGGAATATAAAATCAAGGAACACAAACAAAATTGTATTACCCTCGATTGATTAGTAAGAAATATTGTTTGTAAAATTTTTATTATAGGCCTATTCATTACAATCCAAAAATGGTAAGTTTTACATTAAAATTTTTTTTTTACTTTCATATTTTTGTTTATTTAAAGGAATAAAAACTTTTAAGTTTATTAACAGCTGTTTCTGTTTTTTTCCTTATATGTTACTAACACATTACAATAAATGTAAAGAAGGTTCTGTAATAGTTATATTAGCCTACACATTACAGATGTTCTTGGAATTGTACTGCAAATTTTTTTGCCTACTTTACGTATACTATCCAATTTAGGGATACCAACTGTCAAATTGAAATTTTTTTAATTTTGTGCTGTAGGATTTGGTAGGGTTATTTGCATGGCTTTCTTTAAAAATGTATATTAAGAAAAACACTTGCACAATTTTATTAGTACACATTTATAGACAAGGAAACTTGGGATATTTGTCCACTATATAGATATCTTGGTTTAAACAATTATTCTGCTTTTTAGAATTTTTTTTAAACAAGAAATTTCATTAACATATTGAATCCCGGGTGGTTTACCTTATGTAAATTTTCCTGTGAAAATGTATGCAGTTGTAAAATCCATTGTCACTTTTTCTGTGGTGTGCAGCCGGGCGTTTCATGTAAAACTTTGTTCAAAAGATTTTACTTTTGAAAAAGCTTTAGAATTCCTTTGGCTACTTTTACAATGTTCCAATATTAAAACAAGTACACTTCCACTTTGAATTCAGTAATTTGAATCGTAAACATGAAAAGTATACAAATGGTATAAGTCCATGTGGAGTTATGTCAGTTTTTTTAGTGTAGGGTACCAACTTATTCTTTTAGGAGATTGCACAAAGAAATTAATACTGTTATAATAAAAGAGCATGTTTTTTTTTACTACCTGTACAACAAAAAAGGCTGTGTTTTATTTAAGTTGAATAACATAGACCATCTAAGTTATACAGCTTAACCAGATTCTTGAATCATAATGCAGTCATTGAGACCTTGCTGATGGCAGTGTGCATGCCAAGTTAAGAGCATCCTGCATATTGCAATGCAGCTGAAATGCACACACATGCCAAACTATGTTTCTATAGGTTTAAAAATTCAGCACACTTATTTATTAGAAATGTAATTTTCGGGCCTCAAAAATTGTTTTTGAAAAGCGTACTTAGTGCAAGTTCTTTTTGTAGACATAAAAATATGTTGCTCATTAAGGGTGTTAAGGCCTTGTTACAGAGTTTTGCAGTGATTTCGAAAATATTTTTTTTATTACTACCTAATACTCATATCAAAATTTCGCTGCACAGTTTTGACACTTATATGTAATAATTTGTAGCTGAATTTTTTTGTAGAATTACACAGAACGGTTTTTTAGATTTCATCCCCAAAGTATGTACCACGTTTTTCATCGTGAAAATAAGCAAAAATGAAGGAAATTATTTTTTTGCTGGTGAATGGTACATTATTTTAAAAACGCGTCCACAGTATTGTGCATAGTGTGATTGTGCATTGACTAAAATTTTTTTAAAACTTTTGGTTAAAAAATATTTGAGTTATTGGCACCAGTCTGAAAAAAAACTCGGGAACAAGAGTGGGACAAAATCATAATTTTATATTTGTATAAAATAAGGTTTGTTGTGTAGACATTACTTGAGAGTACATTCGCCTCTTATGAAATAAATTTAGCGTAGCCAGTTTTCCCATAACGACATTTCATAGTAAAAATTTTTATATTTTTACTTGATACAAAACTTGAAAACCAGTAAACATAATGAAATGAGAAAATATCACATCAAAACTTCTTGTCACTGTTTATGACTTTAAGCGTATAAAAACACATTATGAAATATTTTTGTATTTACAAAAATTGCTAAAAGTAACAAAAATTTAGAATTTTTTTTAATACAAAAGTTTTTTTGTAATGGGTTTTTGCATCAAGCAGTAGCTCAGGATGTATAGTTATAATGTGAATTATTAATTTCATAATGTGTATTGATTTTCAAGTTTTGTATGAAGTAAACATATGCAAATTTTGACTTTGAAATGCAGCTATGAGAAAACTGGCTACGCTATTTTTTTTTTTGTGAGGGGAAGGTGTACTCCCAAGTAACTTCTATAAAACTAACACTATTTCATACAAATATAAAATTGTAATTTTTCCCCACTTGAACATCCTTAAGTAGTTTTATTAAGAAATTGAATAATAACAAATTCGCGTAAAAACTCATTTCGCCTTGAGGGAGGCCGCTTAAGAATTGTTTTTTAACAAACAAAACAAAATTTCAGCCAGATTTGGTAATGTAGAGCTGACATCTGAGGGAGTCCAACTTCACTTGGAGAGTTCGTTGGTTGTCCTCACTAGGGGGCTACCTATGTCTTTCACACAGCGTTTCCTAGGCAATGTCACACATCTCCCTTATCAGTACAGATGTTCACGATTAAGTGAACACTTGTTATTGCCCACATAAAAGTCAACCACCACAGGCATGCCTAGACATTTTAATCAGAAAAAAAAAAAGAGGGTTTGTGCCAAACTACAAGAAACAACACTCAAACAGGGTGGTACTGAACTATACTGACAAACTTCGACAGATGGTTCGTCACAAAAAAGATAAAGAGATACGAGAAGATATACGTAACACATAGGCTAAGTCTGCTCCTAAGGGTTATCACACATTAGCACACCCATTTTTTTTTATCATTTACCCCATTGTGTTTTACCTCGCTTTACAATTCACTTAAGTTTTGTCCTGTTTGCAGTAATCACTTCAAACATGTGGTAATTTATCGTCATGCCGTCAAACCAGATCAACCATTACCTCCAGGATTTTTTTGCCTCCATCTGTTCGCGTCTTCTATCTTCCTCTGTACTTCAGTTCGGTGGGTGTGGTCGAGGTCACTTAGCAGCCAGCTGTCGTTGTCATTCGCGCCTTGCTTTGTCTTATTGATTCTTCGTGTTCTCTTCTTGTGTCTCCTGCTGCCTACTGCATATTAGTATTTTCAAGGAGAGGGAGTTGTGACGCCGAAGCTGCACTTTTCGTGTTGACCGGCAAAGCCACAGGACGGCTAGTTGACCGTCTTGTGGCTGTGGGTTTTACGTCGCGGGATTTTGGAGGATATTCCGAGCCTTTTGACTACCAACTGGAGCTCATCTGTTGGCCATCTCGTCATGTTAGCGGCTGTTCAGCTGTCAGTGTCACCAAGAGCTCTTCATGTGCGTGCGCGTTTGTTGGCGCCCTGTTATGTCGGAATTATTTGGAGTTTTTTTTATTTCCAAATGTATTTTTTAGGCTGAGAAGTCCACCGGCGGATTTCGGGACAGTGTTTGAAATCGTACACGAATAATTTTCATTCCCCTCACCGTGTCGTGAGTTTAATTCATATCGTGGTTGTTATTTCGGAAGTTGGAGTCCTGGCTCGGCGCATAAATGTCATTCTTTTGCTTCTGGGTCCATTTTACTTTGACATTTTTCGGAGTCCAGTGACAGACCAGTACCACCAATCGCCAATCACTGTCCAGTGTCAGATACGCAGCCCAGTTACTACATCGGCTAGCAGTAGTACCAACGTAGCATCGTTAATTTAATCAGCCCCGCCGAGAGAGGCTGCGGGACGGTGACACGTTGGAATATCATCTGGGAGGACCCAGGTTTGATTTTCAGCTGCGAACATTCTGTTTTGGCTTTCCATGGTTCCTAGAAATTTTTCTAAGTGAACGCTGGGCACATTAACCTTGCAGCAGCAGAGGTAAATAGGCGTGTTTATCAAATTTCTTTGTCATCAGTACTAATAAGCTAACCAACCATCGGAGTCGGCGAATGTCCCACCTCGTCGAAGATGCTTCGAAACGATTCCTCTTGCCACATGGACCGACCTACGTTCCTTACCAGGAATGGGAGCCCTTTCAACCATCCATCACATCCACGCCTTCTCGAAGTCATCGCTGTTATTAGGCTGGATGTGGGATGATATCAACCGACTACTAGGCATTTTGGCAACAGCTTCGGGGCCATTTCTAGCTGTCCAGGCCCGCATCTTCTTCCGGACATACGCCTAAACAGGAATGTCTAAGATTGTTAACTCGATCAGAAATTGCGCAAAATTTAGATCTCTGTTACCGAGGTTTGTACGAATTATCGTGTGGCAGAGTTCCCCCCCCCCCCCCCCCCCATTTTTTCACAATCAAGCTACACCTTTACAAGACTCCAGACAGCAGAAGCGATAATCATTGCTCACGAGTAGCAAAGAATTCAAACTGAGGGACTTGACCGTGTGTCACCACCTTTGCGCTAGTCGGATTTCCACTGGCCTGGAGCCATTCTCACCCTATTAGCCACAACGCGTTATCTTCTCACCGGCCCGTCACCATCACACCAATTTCGATACACAACAGTTGCCCGATCATGGAAGAATTACAGGACATTCCTTTCCAACACTTCATTCCAACCGGAGGGTTCAATCTTGGTGGATGTACTCTGTTTCCTGCTTACTTTCAGGTGTGAGGAACATGCTCCATCCAGACAATTTTCGCTCGCATCTCAGTTTGGTGGTCCACAGCTGTACCTACTTATTGGTACGTCCACTCAATTGTTGAAGCCGATCACGCTGCAGTAGCCGTACAGCCTGACATTCACACGCAATTTGCTGTTCTGTTTTCTTTTGTGTCCGTGGTATAATTTTTCCCTCCTGCAAGGACTTCGGTCACGCCAGAAGAAACTTTGTTCTAGGTGTTCAGAATCGTACTTACGCCGCGAAACTGTGTGGCTTCCTATGTCGTCAAGCTGTGTTATGGCGTTCGTTTAGAGGGATAGGAGCGATCGAAAAGTCGTCTGTAAAGTGGGATACTAACTGTGAAATGAATTTATTAAGGGCGTGGTCTACATCAATTTTCATAATTTTTTTTTATATTTGTACCAGATATTTTTTTCTTGTTTTAGACATACATTTTTACTAAATCTTCCCATTAGGACATTTTTGTATCTCTCATAGTTTTTTGCGTAATAACTCGTAAACGTAAAAATTTGCATTTTAAAGTTTTATGTAAGTCACTAAAACCAACTGACATAACAAACAGAAAAAATTCACAGCGTATTATAATGTTGTAGGCTATAACTTGACTCATAAAAAAAAACATATATATTTTTGTTTTTATATATGTCAATTTGTAGCCTACAACATTGTTATACATTGTGAATTTTTTCAGTTTGGTATGTCAGTCAGTTTTAGTGGCGTACATAAAACCGAATATTTCAAATTTTGACGTTTATAAGTTATTATACAAAAGCTATGAAAGATACAAAAGTTTTCTAAGAGGAAGATTTACTCACAATTTATGTCTAAAATAAGAAAATAAATATCTGGTACAACTATAAAATTAAAAAAAAGACTAACTTGAAAACTGATGTAGACCGCGTCCTTACGGCTATATTTCGAAACTTGTCCGTGGAGTTTTCTGGCTAGCAAATTTCCGAGACGTTCGAGAAAATTTGTCGGTCTGGAAATGCAGATCTGTGCAATGAACTCATGTTATTTCATCAGTGTTTTAATGGTGTGGAAATTCTCGTGCAATATATTAAATAAAGGCAGCAACGATGTGATTAATTTTCACACTGTAAAACATGAGCAATAAGTTACCAAGTCGCGTTGCAGACGGAAGGGCAGCACATCAGTCGACTCGTAAGAGCGCATGTTTGAGTCACATTTTATTGCTCCCGCGCTTAATAGGCCTTTGACACGCCATTTACGCAGCCACCTTAAGGGTGTTCAAGTGCGATAAAATCATAATTTTATATTTATATGGAATAGTGTTAGTTGTGTAGACGATACTTGTGAGTACAGTTTCCTCTTACAAAACAATTTTATCTCGCTTAGTTTTCTCAGAAAGGTGCGTCAAAATCCTAATTGGCTTGTTCTGCTGCCATGCAAATTGTGAAAACCAGTTGACTTATGTAAGTGAAAAAATTCACAGTGAAATAACATATCATGGACTACGTAATGGAACATTAAGAAACATCCCGCGAAATTATATTTATGTTTAAGAATGTTGAATTTCGTAATTTTTTTTTTACTTTTGTGATTTTTTAAAAAACTGAAAATATGACATTATGTTTTATTGCACTGCTCATGGGATGTAAATTCACAGCGAGTTACTTCGTTCAAGTAGATTGATTGGTTTTCACTATTTGCATGGCAGCGTAACAAGCAAATTCCGTTATGAGAAAACTATGAGAGCTAAAATAGTTATGTAAGAGGAAACTACACTGACAAGTATGGTCTACAAAACTAACGATATTTCATAAAAATATAAAATTATGATTTTGTCGCACTTGAACACCCTTAACTTACAGGAGAGCCGAAGTGATTTACCGTAAGGGGGGATGTTATGAAAAGGAGAGTATATGTGGGGTGAAGGGGTAGAGTGTGACACGTGCCGTATGCGTCTCCCCTCGTGACACGTGATCTCGCAGGGTGGCCGCCGCCCCTCGACGGGCAATTAGTGGCTGCCACCGCCCTCCACCTCTGTCGTGCGGTTCGCGTGTCTGTCCCCCTGGACGTGAGTCACTGTGGCGCCCCGACGACGCCAGTTTAGGGCCACAGCGCCACCCTTACCTTTACCTCTACAGTCACTACAGCAGCAGTCAAATAGAACCAATGATTATTGGTCAGAAGGATGTTGCACCAACTTATTTCGAGGCATTGTATACACGTGTGCAGCTCTGCTTCGTGGTCAGAGACGGGATGTTTTAACCAACAGCGTCTTGGTTTTTTTTTCTACCTGCAAATCATAGACATACGGTGTTGCAGTAGTGTTTTTCCGAGTAATAGCAACTCCATGAAGAAATTTCTCTGAAACCAGACTGTTTGCTTTCAATAAGTTTTTTTTTTATATTTCGTATGTTTAGTTTTAAGTTCATAATAAAATTTAAAGTATGATTACCCATATGCAAACCTTTTCAAAAATTTTATATTATATTATTATGCACTGATGTCTATATAACATTCCTTGTTCTCGTGTGTCTGTGAGCGTGTATCGTTGGCACAGTTTATGTGACTGACGACTTGGGCAAGTTAAATTAACCCTATCTCCTCCTAACAATTTTTATGTTCTTTAGGTTAATGTTCTCTCTCTTCTCTTTCATATACTGCTGCTATTTGTATTAGGCAGAGAGAAAGAAAAAAAAGTGCATGCACGAAATAAATAAAATCATATAGTTTGTAATTTTGTATTAATTAGATTTTTTATTTAAAGTAAGAAAAAACGTTTTTATTGTATTGTGAGTTGCGCCCCACGCCCGCCCCTCCTCCTAGCTGCCGCCCTGGTCAATTACTAGTCTGCCCAGTTACAACATGGGGCCTGCAAATGAACGACGGCTCTGCACAAAAAACACGCGGGCAATAACCATGATGTAGTTACAAATGTTCACGTAGTGCATTAAAAAAGTTGAAAGTTGGTGCTAAATTATTTTTACCAAAAATCACTGACTCTTGTCATAATTTACTCCCCTTCTGGATGAAACATTGTAACTTGACGTGCAAATTTCCCTTCGTTTTTATTTTCATTTGGGACATATCCTTTAAAAAGTGGTTTTTTTACGTTTGCCACACGTGCGTATAGGCGCGCTAAGAAAGTAGGTATGGTAGAATTGTTTCCCAGACATCCATCATAGCACTCTTACACTTTATATATAAACAGTCAAATATATGCAAGAGTTACTAGGCTTGTATTGTAACAACTGTAAAAGTTTGCATATTTACAATTGCGGAAGTATGGTAACTGCCACATACGGCGTTTAGGCTAATTACTTCCTAAATATTTTAGGAAGTTTTTTTTTTTTTTTACAGTGGATATCTTGTCGACGGCGAGATCATTAGGGATGTTTAACCCACGACAGGTGACAGGAAGTGGGAGAGGAATCGGCCCAGAATTATTTTGTAGCGATTTCAGGAAACTGGAAAACCGAACTCAGGCTGGCCGGAGCCTGGAATCGAATCCAATGTGCTGTCGTTGCGCAAACTCGCTCAGTGGCATTCTCTTCGTGATATTGGCATAGCTATGGGTCGTTAATCGGCAACTCAACGTTTTTATTGGGGGATAGTTGGTTGTTTCGTATTTAATGGAAAATTAAGAGCGGCACACATTAGGTCACATACTTGTTGACCCTTGGAACGGCAGCTCTTAAGGATTTTTCTGGGCTAACCTAACAAACCTGAAGGGTTGTCCTTCCAAGGGGCAACAATTCAGACGATCAATTAAATGTGCCACTGCAAAAAAAAAAAAAAAAAAAAAATCCTGAGAAACTGCTATCTCAAGGGGCAGCAATTCAGACAACCCTTCAAATACAACACTGGCAGAAAAATCCCAAGGGTCTGCCCTTTTAAGGGGCAACAACTCAACTCCCCTGTACGTTTAATATGCTGTATGTGTACTTTTCCAACTCAGAAGTATAAGGTAGAAGATGGCCTCTGTTAGTGTTGTAAAAATAGAGCGCATGATAAAATTAAGACGTGATTATTTAATCAGTAATCTTTGTGAACAAGTTTTAAGTAAGGGTTTATCGGTTTTGCCATCGGCACAGTTTGTCCGCCAAATGCATGCGATCAGTTTGGCTGTGTGCCTTCTCTGTCACCCATTTCTTGTACTAGACTTGTTACAGTATTATCTGTGGACCAATATAATATAGTTTACCGATCCCCCCCCCCCCCAAAAAAAAAATTCATCGTTAGGCGAGTCGTGCGTACCTTGATGGCCATGAACTGGCAGTTGGCGTTCCCGGGATACCAAAACCAGGAAGGGTACAAGGCTCCGGGTTTGATAAAGGTAACTTTGTAAACATTTTTCACCGAAATAAATTATATCTTCAAAAATAATACTATTTCTACCTGCTGTATATATTTTTTTTATTTATGTTCAAAAAGTGCTTAATAGCACCATTTTGTACCTAAAAATCGACATTTTTCCGGTGGTGGCCTCCTGGATCCCCCGCTTTTAACTCTACGTGTCGGCTAAATAATTTTGTATGAGAACTTTGTTACAACAGTCATTAGGGCGGGGGGGGGGGGATAGGCACCAATGTTCACGAGGTATAATAGACGTGTGCATTTCACGTGTAACTTCAGTATTACGCCATAATATGATAGTGTGACCGCTGCGCTGATAGTCTCATAGAGGCTAGTTGTCTGCGAGAAGACAGCAAGCCAGTGCAGTAACTAGAGGCTAGGGTGAAGCGTGATGTGTGTATTGTCTCGTCCTTACCGCTTCCGCACTTCGACTTCGACTTCGACTTCGAACGCCCGTGGCAGAAATAGATAATTTTCTATTTGTACGATATAGTGTTCGTTTCGTAGACGTTACTTGTGACTACACTTTCCAATTGTAAAATTTTTTTAGCGTTCATAGTTTTGCCCATAGCGTCTTGACAAAGTAAAAATTTGCAAGTTAAGGGAACTTAGGAATTGCAAAAAACCAAGCGACTGACTCGAAAGAAATAATTTATACTGAAATTAAATAGTATGGGCCATATCCTAACAGGTTTTTAAATCATACGATGAAATTCCTTTTTAATTTTGTAAAGAATCTTAAAATGATGACAATTTAATTCATTTATGGCAATTTTTGAAAAGGTTAGAAGGTTTTTAGTGTGTGTTCTTAAATAATTTTACATATGGCCCATTTAGTGTAAATTATTTCATTCGAGTAAGACACTTGGTGTTTGTTATTCCTATGTTCTCGTAACTTGCAAATTCTGACTTTGACATGCCGCTATGGGAAAACTAACAGAGCTAAAAGAATTTTGCATGTGGGAAATATCACAAGTCACATGGATTATCAGCAATTTTCAATTAACTGCAATGTCCTCAATTAACTGGGATAATCAGTAGTCTAGTGTATTTACATGTTTCTTGACTATCCGCTGCATTTACGCGAATGTGCAGGAAACTTACACACACGCCTTGAAGAAGTAGACCATGTGTTCATCTGTCAAGTGACCAAGCACCCACTGACTCCAGATGACGTCATATTTGCCTTCTTCAGGTGTGAAATCTTGCAGGCCTGAGGGAACAAGACAACTGCAAGTCACAGTTCAACAGCACTATGATTTTTTTGCCATGTGAACACCCTTAACCGAGTATATTCGGTATCATGTTCAGGCTTACTTGGGCTAACGTAGCTTTGCGGATAAACACGGTTGCCACACTTGGTATTCTGGCAGCAGTATGCTAAGCTCAAATTGTACATTAAGTGCGCCACTATTTCTACTGGCTGGTATTTGGCTGAAGAAATATCACCTAAAGGTTACTAAGCCCTACGGTGCGGTATAAAAGGTCGGCGTTCTGCGCCACATGGAGATTAATGAGTCCAATGTGTCAAGAGGTGTCGGAATCAATAAGCGAACACTGACATTTCAAAGGAGGCACAAGATGTTCTATAAGCCGTCACTAGCTCATTGTATTACGCGGCGCCGGGTTGGAATTTGTGTGATTTATTGCATCTCTGGAAGGCGTAACCTAAAATAATATCGAGTCGGGAGTGAGTCCTAGGACATGGTATCGCACCACGAGATTAAGACTTTCAACTTCGAAACTGTTCCCTGAGAGATAACATGAAGTGAGGCTTTACAATGGAACAGCGTCGGAATGGAAACAGACGAGGGAACGGGAGTGTTAGGAAGAAAACCTGCCACGTGCGAAAATCTTGGTTCAACCCCGCCGGGAGTTGAATCCGGATGGCCGTGGTGGGAAGAGAGTGGTCTGACCACTGCACCGCCGCGGCCTCCCGTGTATGACGTGAAACTCGGTACTTTTTTTTTAATGCTTCACGTTCGAACGCTTCCTGCATATTATCAAGCAGGCAGTGCTAGAAGACTGATAGTTGTACGCTTTACCAAACGATTGATATTTAAAGGTCACTATACTATACTGTTACAAGTTTGAGAGCACAAACTTTATATGTGGGCAATTCCCATGAGTTCTTTGGGATAGAGGTCTTATAATTACAAATAAAAGAGTTAAATTAAATACGGGATTTAATAGCTCACAAAGCTACGAAATACACAAAACAGTAATCAACTAGAACTCTCATAACACAATTAGTTATGCACACAATTACTCCTGTGTCACAGACACGTTAATTAACTTTGACAATTAAAGCACAAGAAAAGTCTACCATCAGCCCCCTGCCGCCTCACAGTAGACTTTGACGTCACCAAGATGTCTTCACCAGTCTCTCTCCACAGGCGTAGCACCTTCCTCCAGCACTATCAATAGCGAACTCTCTCAAATGTGCCGATTACGTGCTTTTATACTAGCCCAGACAGTCGGGTGTTCCCCCGCATTACAGGGGTCTAAAAATAGATATTTCATCATGTTTCGGATGTGCTTGTAGTCACGTCGGCCGCCCTCGAAAGGTTAAGACGCAGTTGGGACAGGTATCTATGACGTAGTTTCGGCGGGATTCCAGAATCATCGGCCAGCCCTCAAGGTGTTACGAAACAGCCGCCGACCACTGGCCTCCAAGTACATGGCACGCAACAATACAATCGCCTTTACCAAGTTTTTAAATGAGTTCTTCATATTTTTTTTGGAATCTGTCAGGTGAACAAAAAATATAATGGCAAAGTGTTTCTCGAATACGTTGTCTGTCTTAAAGCATTATGATAAATTTAAACTTTTTGGATGAAACTTGCTGAAAAATATGATTTTTTGTGCAATATGTTCATTAAGCAAATTAAAGTAAGTTGAAGCTAATGGATTAAATTCTAATATAAACTCATGTGTGTCGAATTGTTATTCTTAATTGTTGTGAGTGATTCTGGTTTGTACTGTGATCTTGCGTTTCATTATTTAGGCGATGACTTCCAGATTGCATGCCTGTTCGTTGTGCAGTTATATTCGTTTATCATCCTCAACCGTTTTAAACGTGTCGTGAGGAATATGTTAGCTAGCCACGTGTTATTTCACACGTGTACTTCTGTTTGGGAGAAAGAGGCTTTTAATTTCCGGGACGCATCAGAGAATTTACCAGTGTCTCAAGAGAGTTCGACAGGGTATTCCAGAGCTGGACTTTATCAAACGAAGCAGTCGATCTATGCTTTTAAGTTTGTGTGGCATTTTACTGAACATTACGCTTTAGTCCAAGTAATGCTGTCTGGGACTGACCATGGTAAAGGATAATAAATGTTTTCTGTCTGCAAATGTACCCACAGCATAAAAGTTATTGAAGCAACTGCCACGTCCATTCTTATCCTTCATTGCCTTCATTCAAAATAGGTGATATGACTGGCCAAGCATGAATAGGACCAGTGTGTAAATTATTGCTGGTCGTTTCTCTGCCATTGGCCTTTTTATCTTCCAAGATTGGTCCAATGTGTACATCCGGCCTAAGGTGTCTCTTGGTAAGCCTTCGGCATCATTTACAGGAGGGCGGTTCTGCCTACTCCGGCTGCAGCGATGCCAAACACGTGTCCAAGTAATGGGCACACGCTTTATACTTGGAAACAGTACACTCATTGACGTAGGTGTTTTGATGTAAGTAGGTGACGCTAGAGATGTTTGTAGTCGCTTGGGTGGATGTAACCTGTACGGGAGCGATAAGGACGACATAGTCGGCGCATCACGCCTCCACGTCGCCCCTGTGAGGCATTCAGTGGTGACCTTAACATTTTATGGAGTAATATTAAAGTTAAACGTGTATTGTACACGTCTGTACCTTTTAAAAGGTACTGTGCTAAGATTTTCTTACCTACAAATACGTCAAAGCCACCAATCTTCGTCATTTTCGGCCACTAGATAAAATGATTTAATGAGTGGTGGAGAACATGAAGTAGGTATATATACGTGCAACGTTCTTTGAAAGCTATTCATAAGCAAACCTCACTCATGAGCGTTGAGCAGTTTTCGAATAATCTGGTGACGGCCGCAGCTTTGCGCGCCATTCGGCGGCTAGAGCTAGCAGCTGGCTACCTGAAGGGAGCTGCCTACCTTGAAGCCGCGGCGGGAGCAAGCATAGAGTTTTACAGGTTGAATGATTTTCCACCTGGTTCAGTAACGGTTGAAGTTACATTAAGGTTAATTCTGCTACAGGTTAGAAAGAAAATACGTTTTCTTATGGGAGAGCTTGGCACAGGGAAAATTTCTGCCAGTAGTTTCGCTTCAATCGCTAAGAGACCAGATATATAAGAAACTGTAGTAAAATTAAATTTAAATACATTTGGGAATTATATTTTGCCAAACTTATAACATTGATCTTTCTAACCTGAAGTAGAATTAACCTTAGTTAGGCCACCACTTACTTTTTTGTTCGTCTCGGTGCCACGTGCATTGCTATGGATCGTGTAGGCAGTTATTTCAATACCCTGAAAACTGTGGGAAAAAAAGCGTTTCTACACAAAAACACGCGAAAATAGCTATTAATAATTTATTTTCTGAAATTTTTATTTGCATAGCAATATTCTCCTTTTCTCTGCGCAGAAAATAGTTTTTGTACTGAAGCAATATTGCAAAAGGTGACGGAGTGTCATTTAAAATAATTTAATATGTAAAACCCTATTCTTTCTCCGCCAGGGCTACGAGGTAGGCAGCGCTCTTAAGGGTGTTAAAGTGCGATAAAATCATATTTTATGAAATATTGTTAGTTTTGTAGACGATACTTGTGAGTACAGTTTCCTCTTACGAAACAATTTTAGCTCTCATAGTTTTTTCATAAAGGTGCGACAAAGTAAAAATTTGCTTGTTCTGCTGCCATACAAATAGTGAAAACCAACTGACCTGCTTGAATGAAATAATTCACTGCGGTATTACATCCCATGAGCTATGCAATAAAGTATTAAAAAAAACATAGTGTAATATTTTGAATTTTTAAAACATTCACAAAGGTTCAGAAAAAAGTTAAAAAATCAGCAATTTTTTAAAAACAAAAATATTTCATGGGATTTTTTAAAAAAGATGTTTTACTACGTAACCCGTGGCATGTTATTTCACTGTGAATTATTTCACTGTGAATTATTTCACTTAACGTAAGTAAATTAGTTTTCACTATTTGTATGGCAGCGGAACAAGTCAATTTTGACTTTGTCGCACCGTTATGAGAAAACTATGCGAGCTAAAATTGTTTCGTAAGAGGAAACTGCACTCACAAACATAGTCTACAAAACTAACACTATTTCATATAAATATAAAATTATTAATTATCGCACTTGGAACACCCTTAAGGGGCCTCCCTACTTGCGCTTTAAATGCATTGCAGCGAGTTACGACTATTTAACTTGCGTTGTATTTGTATATATACGAAAAGAATACACGCTTCAAACTACGTCGCTAAAGTTTTTAAAATTCGGCACGTTTATTAGAAACATTATTTTCGGGCCCCTCAAAACGGCAAAAAAAAAAAAAAAAAAATGTATTTTACAGAGACTGCCGTATCTGGGAAAATAACAACCGAATTCGAAAAACACAATAATAGAAACAAGCTTTGCATTATACTGCCCACATATAAAATAATGTGGCTACCACTTAAAGTCCCATAGGAAAAAGAATAATAGTACAGTACTCCACACCGACAGAGTGGCTTGCGCGGAGAGTCGATAATGCATTACATACGTCTGTTAATGACACTCATACTGCTCCTGCCTCTCACACACAAACACAGCATATCTGCGGATCCCCCTTAACGGATGCTACGGGAAACATTCAGGGTATTTTGTGTTCCAAATTTGTCATACAATGCTGCAGCTGCCAGAAATAAAAATTGGAGATGCTCT
The DNA here is from genome assembly GCA_003012365.1 of Medauroidea extradentata. Lineage (NCBI taxonomy): Eukaryota > Metazoa > Arthropoda > Insecta > Phasmatodea > Phasmatidae > Medauroidea > Medauroidea extradentata. The sequence continues at coordinate 960 of PNEQ01082786.1, read as the reverse complement.
GTAACGATCTCCTGTTTAAACACAAAACTGTGCTACTATTTGTACAAGCTGTTCCCGATCAGTTGACTGTTGGGACAGTCTAGTACCTAAAACCTAAATGTTTCAGATGCATGGACATTACTTGTAAACGAGGAAATTTCAAAATTACTTTACTCTGTGTATAATTTTTCGCGCCAACTTAGACATAAAAGTATTTATGAAAATGTTTACCTTCCACAGTTTGTAATCTTATTTTGGTTCTTCGTTACAGCGAATTTATGTGTAATAAAATGTGTATCAAAGTTGCTATTGTTAAATTGAAATCGTAAAAATAGTTCGTGCAGGTAAAAAATATAGACTACGTTTTTAAATATCGTTCGTCTTTGTTAGATTTTGGCGTATTTTTGATTGTTTATTTTGTATATTATACTTTTCGCATGCAGGCCACCTTAAAAAAAAAACAGCTGTTTTAAATTTAATGGACAAATGTTACACTTTTTGGCGCGGTTAGGGCATTTTTGATGTGCATCGGACACTGAAAATAACGCAGGCCTCCACTAGTAACTCGGGGTTGTGGGACATTATAGTTTTACCGAAACATGTAAAGTCTTGTTGCCGTAGAAAAACTCTCTTATCGAGAAATACATCGCCATTATTTAGCTGCAGAAGCGCTTGTGTCCCGAAGATTTGTTTTGAACCGAAGGAGATAGCATACTTTTTCCTGATGTAATCACTGAACTCTGCTGCACATAATCATCGATATTCCTGCCAGCGTTTTTGTATGTAGTGTACAGCAAATATTTTCTGGAGCCTCTCATATTTGGAGCTATGAAATATTAATACACAACTGTTGTTTTGTGTGCGGTGACAAAATCAGTAGGAATTCCTTATCAAAGTAGACCCCGGCATTTTAAATTACAGTTTAGTAGATGAATCACAGATAGTTACCACACCGGTCATAATATGTATACATACATACAC
>PNEQ01082785.1:0-37687 GCA_003012365.1 Medauroidea extradentata | reverse complement strand
AATACCATTTAAATATATGTACCGGATTCGGACCAATTGAGGTTTCACCCCTAAGGATGTGAAAAGGGGTGAAAAGTAATTAAATGTTTTCTTTTACAATTAATCGTCGATATATGCTGAACCCAGTTGGCTATTGTGTTTTTCACGTTCAAGAGACACTAGTAAAGTAGTCTAAAATATGACTCAATGTTTTTTTTTTTTAATTTATTTAGAAGTGAAAGAACTGGAATGCGTTTTAAATTAATATTTTTTACATATCGAACCCATCGTGATAACTTGTTTATTTTTGTTTCAGGATAATCATTAAATAATTGTTCGCAAAATTTATTAAATAATTATTTTCAAAATTCGAACTCTCAGTTTTGTACAGGGGTTATATATGACTTTTAATGAATGGTCGATTTTTCTTTGACTGCATGAGCTATTTTAGTGATTTTCACTTCACTTGGATAATTAAAAAAAAAATTTAGGTGTGAATTTAAGATTTACTTTAAATTCGACACCTAAAGAGGTGAAAAGGCATAAAATTTGTTTTTTATCAGCTGATGATGCTTATCATACCAATAGAGCTATTGAGGTGGTGTTAGCGTCAGAATGAAGCTTACGTAAATACCTAAAAAAATATGTATGTGTTTTATTTTATAAGATACCTTGATTATTAAGAACTTCGCTTGTGAACTTTCAAGACAGACGATCCGAATGGCAAGAACAACTAGCAAAAAAATAAATTATGCAGGAGTTTCATTCTAAAGTTCTATCGAGACAGTGTTGTACAACCTCTATGAATCCAGGAAATAAATTTTTTAAAATTTGGTTACATCAATAATTGTATGTTTCTCCCTTAGAGGGAGTATCCTCTATACAGCTGCGTACGAATTTGTGTGTTCAACATGTGTCACGTGACTTTAGTGAAATATGCGCGGGAGATTTGAAATAACATTGAGAGAAAAGATAATAATTGCTTAGTAATCACAACCATGTTGGGTTATTTTGGTACCATATGAATATATGAACTAAGGAGAGCATGCTACCATATTATCGCATAGTATAATTGCGTAGAAATTTCAGAACGACAAATGTAAACAACGTCTGCCACGTTACTGTTTTCCTTAACCCAGCTGTTTTTAGTAAAAAGTAAATATTAGCTACATACTTACTATAAGGTTTTGAACCGTGATCTTGGTGACAGCACATGACTAAATATATATTCTGGAAAGTACGCCATGAGTTTCAAACAACACGACTGCAATTTTACGCCGAGAAAACATAAATAAACGACACCAAACTCTCGAGACCATGTTGAACACACATTTGTGACGTCATGTTCCCTCTCCTATATATTACCTCTATGGTTTCTCCGATCTATTGTTCCAGATCATAGAACAAAGAGAGTTATAGAACGGAGACTCTCATGCTAGACTTTTGGTCACTGTTTCCAGCGCCCCCCACCAAGCGGGTACCAACTAACTTCATAAACCAGGGTATTTTGAATCACTTATGGCTACATGTAAATATAATGGTTGCTAATTCGATTAGTGTATGTAGAGTACATGACACAATCGATTGGATGATCGATAATTTGAATGTAATTTCTGTCAACTTTATTTATCAGACAAATATTTTAACCTGAAAACGTCTGATAATGTAATTGCAACCCCTCAATGTCTGATAATTGGATTACAACCTAAAAACGTCTGATAATTAAGTTATATGCAGCCTGAGAATATTTATAAAATATGTAATATTTAATTTAACAACTGTCCATACATACATTTTTAATAGCAAAAGTAAAATAAAGTGATAAACTAGGTCTATATTTATATTGCGACAAGATCGTTTTGTATAAAAATCTTAACACGATAATAGCGAAAACACGACATTTATAATACCGTACATAGAGTAAAGGTGATTTAAATTAATTATTTCTTGTCAACCATTGGTCAAAAAACTGTCTGAAATAAAAAACAATTTGTTGTTTTAAACTCTTTAATATACAAGCTGGTACACAGAAAACTACAGTTTGTAATCACGACTAATTTATCTTGCTAAAAGACACAATTAAGACACAACATTTAACTTACGATTTAAAAGACACATATTCCAATTTTTTTAAAATACCTTCGCCGAAAGTCATTCATATCCTCTTACGTTATAACCACAAAATCGTAACAGCCTATAACCTTTAAACAGCTCAACGAAAAATGGCGACCGACAATATTCAAATTATTCGAAACTTAACAGGAAAGTTGGATCTGGTGCTGCCACCATACAAGCCGGTGCCGAAGCTAACAGTTCTCAACTTCGTCTATTTCAAATATCCCACGCCTGTTCCACATGTTCTGGGCTCAAATTCCTTTGATGAGTGTGCAAATATGCATGTCTGACATACAAAACTGAAAGGAAGATGAAATTAGTACAATTTGGATGTTGTTCAAAAGTGCTGAAAATGGATTATGCAGTCCACTGTCTGCTGAAGATCCTCGACAGCATCAGCCCTCACATACCATCTCACAAACCACACGGGTGTGGCACAAAATACGTTTATATTTCAGCGAAACACTATCCTACCAAAACTCCCTAATGCCACTTAACTTAACGTGAATGTTTTCAGAAACAAATATTTCAATAGGGCAGCATCGCTAGTGGTTGTGCTCGGGAAAATGCGTGTTGATAACACGTAAGTTACGTATTTTATACTTAAATCAAATATTCTATTCCCCATAGCGTCAACATTGATGTGACTATAAATAAGGCCTGGGCGAAGTCGCTGTTAGTGGCAGCGCCAAACATAAGACTGCTTTTCGCGTGGACATCTATAGCTACCTACACTGCTGCAGCGTTAACTCAACTAGCAGATTTGTCTAACACTTGATGATTGAACTACCTATCTGGTGTACAAAGAGGTATTCCAGTTAAAGTAAATGCCACCTTCCTGACTTATACACGCGAGAAAAGCCGCGGGCGTATTGCTAGTTGAGGTTAAACTTGCCCGACTTTGCACACTCAAGTATGGCAGTCAAGGCAACTTTTTGCCCATGAAGCAATATTTTTGAGTTCAGAAAAAAGGAAAACACTGCACAAAAATTGTGTATATTTAAAATCTTTTAAAATAAACGATTCACAAAAACAACCTTACTACACAATTTATAAAATTATAAACTACAACATAAAAACGTGTTCTATTCAACAAACCAAGAATGGTGTGTTGTGGTTTGTTTTATAATACGGAATTTTGTGTTAAACATTGGTTATATATATGTGTGTTTGTGTATGATTTCTGTGTGTGCGTGCATAAACATGCGTGCATCCGTAAAATCATGCAAACGACTTATTATGTATAAACATCTTCATTTCAAGATTTTCGAATGTTCCACATATTTGGTTTTAAAAACAAACAGATGAGTACCACATACTTAGTAAACTGATTACTAAAATTTAGTAACTGAATGCAATTTCAATTTGCAGCAGTACTGAAACGTTTATATGGTTATAATTAAAATGAATTATAGGGTTTTGATGATGACATTAGTTTTAGGTTGTAACTCTTGACGAGGAAATATTTCACAATTGCGTCACAAGGACATTTCTGTGAAGTGTTTACTGTTAATATAAATTTTTTCTAACGACAATAGCAACGGTTGAGTGTTTTCTCCGCTGAAGATAGTGTGCTAAGTGTTTACTGTGGCCGAACAATGATGTAACTACACTACTATGTTGCGTGTTTTAGTCAGAACCTATGCAGGTGTAATTGTTATCTTAAATATGTGTTACATTTCTGTAAACACCCTTTGTCCCACATACACCCCTAAGTCGGCTGCAAGTATGTCTACCAACAGTGCCACATGAGTAACGATAATATTCGGGACGCTAACATACATTTTAATGTTTAATTTTTACCATTGAGCATATACAATGTACTTTTTGCTATAGTTGTGAGTCCTGATATTTTTCTTTGGACGTACATGAGAAGTAGACCTTAAGGAAAATTGGCTATTAAAACTAATAATTACTTTGTGTGTTACATAACTTGCCTAGTTTTTTTTGATGTTATATTGTCAATCAAATTTGTAGTGCTCCGCCGGTGATATTCTAGACTATATGAAGACATAATTACGACGATCATCAAATGCGCTCGGAAATCATAAGTTGGGGGCATTTTCTTTCACTTTATGTTTATATTAATTCGCCATATTTTCAAAAACTCATACAGTTCTGTTTGTGTTCTAAATTACAGAAAAATATGTTCGAATAAAAAGTAAGACTTACGACCTATCTGGCTTGAAACTGAAATAGGAGCACATACATGTTTTTACACATCTTATGTGTTCACAAACAGTGTGATACACTAATTTTTGTCTTAACAATAAACATAAAAATTACATGCTCTGCACGAATCACAGTTTCGTGAAAAAAAAATAGGAGACCTAGAAAAACAGTGTTCCAGATATCGACAATACATAACTTTATTACTAGAGATACAGTGAAAACTATATATTTTTTATAAATAACGAACGGGTAAGAGCGTTTGACAACTTCACGTTATATTGATTTAATAACTGTATCTAGAAGGTCAACATTTAATTTATTATTGCTGTTGAATTATCATCAATTAAAATTGTTTAAATATTAGTTTCGAAAACTGTTAATGTTTACCTTCGAGAACTACTTCCTGCATGAAGGTGCAATCGCAAATAGTTCAGAAGGTAGTGACCAAAATGGTAACCAGGATGGAATATCTGCGGTGCGGGTTCGTTATCTTTTCGTTTGTAACAGTGTGTTTTACCATGAGTATATCAGGCAGTCAGCATAAACAGTTGCTTATAAATAATATCTAAGTGTCACACACTTATTAAAATAATTACAATTTTCTTACATGAGGACTATTTCAAGGTACAGTAAGAACAAATAATTTATAGAATCTCTGGAGTCGGATTCGTATCCGCGACGATTTTCATGCATTGAAAGAAGTTCCGTTTTTTAACGTGTTGCGCATGAAGTATTGCTGCCGCCGATATTAACAAAGATGTGAATTAACTCATCATGGACTAGAAAAGGATTTCAATTGTCTCGCCGTATTGTATTGCTGCATTTTGGTGGAAGTTGTTCCCTGTTTGTAAATGTTTTCGTGGTATTTATTTTCCATGTTATTAGCTTCCATGTTCAAATACTTTGGTTAGTATTTCACCTTCGTCTTTGTTCCCGTTTGTGTGTCATGCTAAGTCCTGTCGCTGTTGTACTAATTTTGAAACTTTCGTAAATTCGCTACGTTTATAAGATTGACTACGAATTCGGTCGTTTACAACAATTTTGATACGTATAATACGAGCTTGCTGCATTATATAACGCTTCGCGGTATTTTGTTGAAATTCAAATTACAAGATAACAAGTTGAAACATTAGGCCGTTAGGTTGCAAGCATTGCTTGATGCATCTGAGGCGTCTGTAATGACAGTTCATGAAATGAGTTCATTAAGTGCACAAATTAATGAACTTGAGATTGCAACAAATTCACTGGGCAACGATCTCATCCAAACTTCTTGCCCGATAATTTCGACGAGAGTGTGGTAATGTCAAAACACGATGCCTTCTTTGCCCAAGTGTCAGATGTCCGATGCAACATAACCTCATTCTTGTCTAGTCATTTAGTGAAAACTACTACGCCTGCTGATATTGCTGTGCCATATTCCTCAAACATTCGACTTCAAAAATAAGTCTTCATTATTCTCACGTCAATGGAAAGATTGGCCAATGTTTCGCCAACTTTATAAGCCGACAATCCATAGCAGCCAAGCCTTGGCTAGAACTGAAAATTTTCAGTATTTGTTGGGTTGTCTGACGGGGAAGCTCTACAGTTAGTTAAAAATCTGCCTGTTACTGGTGAAAATTATTCGTTCGGTTGAGAACTTATGATTTCATGAGATCAGAATGTTAAGAAATTTGTAACATTAATAGTAACATTGATTTCCTGTAGTAAATACTATGAACTAAAGGTCCATTAAAAATTTAGTAACTTCTTTCAATGAAAATGCTCGCGCACTAGAATGATTAGGTTGTAATGTCACTGAAGATAATCCAGTACTGGCCACAGACTTGATGCGAATGTTAGATGTGTATGTCAGGACGAAGTTTAAAATCTCACGCACTGACGGTACTGACACATTCTCCATTGTCGTGGAACTGACCAAATTCTCAAAGTCAAGAGTAGCAATATTTGCTTTGGATGTGGGTAGTCGGATTAGTAATACTAGTAAAGTCCTATACAAAACAACCCAGAGAAAACTAAGTCTTGTGCCAACCAAGCAAAACAACAAGTTTCCACTACACAAATCAGTCTTTGTCACAAAATCAGAACCCAGATTTCAAAGGACATGCTCAGTGTGACTGGATACATCTCGTTTTTTTTATAAATGCCCAGACTTTATTAGCGCCTCGTCTTCAGATCGTCAAGAAATGGTCTGTGCAAAGTATATGTGTTTTATCTTTCTTAGGGTAGATAATTCACTAGTCAGATGTGCTTCTTCTCGCACCTGCTTTCTATATCAGTAGAAACATTACACTCTTATTCACAAGAATGGCAAACCTGATAAAGTTCCAGTGTCTCAGGACAAGGATGGTGACGGCCACACTGAAGAACCGAGCCAGTAATTTGCTGGTGTGTCTGCTCATGATCTTAAAGCTGTCTTACAATCTACAGCAATTATCATGGTGTATGGAGCATATAACAAACCATGTGTCAATCGGTGTCTGCTAGACAGTGCAGCTCAAGTCTAATATATTTCTGAAGCCGCCACTCAGGTTCTGTCGCTGCTTCTTCATAAGCTATGTGAAAGAGTCTCAGGTCTGTCGCAGGACGAAGTGATATTGAAGGGAATGGTTATTTGTAAAAATTTTGTCATCTCACGACCCTGAGTGCATTTTGAACATTCATTTTTTGTTGTTTCCAGAATTACAGGTAATTTGCCGCGAGCAATAGTTGCTCAACATGTGCGAACTCGATTAGGTTCTCTCCTGTTGGCAGGTCCGTATTTTGACAGACCTGCTCAATTTGATATACGATTAGGTGCTGACATATATGCACGGGTTTTACTTAGTGAGTTAGGGCCACATATGAGAGTGGTCCTTGATTCAAGATTTTGATGGGAACTACTGGGAGAGTACCCAGAGTAGTGTCCAAATTCAGATTGTGACCTAGTGTCTATATTTTTGGTATGCAGGATTATGTAGATGTGATTTAAATTATGTTGGGTGTTGGAAGAACCACAGTGTGTTAAAGCACAGTCCCTTTAGAATAATTTTAGTGAAAAGAATATTTGTGACAACCACACACACAAGGAATCAGGTAGATATAGGGTTTGTCTTCCTTTCGATCCCAATGCCCAGTCTCTGGGAGAATCCTTTGCTCTTGCTGAACATTGTTCCTGTTCTTTAGAATGGAAACTTGCATTAGATCCTGAAATGAATGCTATGCATTTGGATTTCATGAAGGACTATGCTGAATCAGGACACATGGAACAATACATGTTTTACCTTAACAGCATTGTACGAGGAAGTCACCTGAACGTCATATACCTCAACACAGAGTTATTAAAATGTCGATATCTTCCACAATATAGAGAGTAGTGTTTTATGGAGGTGCCAAGACCACTACCTGTTTGTCTCTGAACGATATTCTGTTGTTAGGGCCTAAACATCAGTAGTGTATTTATGATGTAATATTGAGATTTCGCTTTAAGTGTAGAGCGTTTTCATGTGCCATGAAACATGTGTATCAGCAATTTCTGGTTCATGAAGCTGACCAAACATGCCAGATTGTTCTGTGGTGCGATGTTACTTCTGTTTCACACCAGATTTCAGTTAAATTATTTTACATGGCCTTTCACCCTCTCCATTCTCAGCCATTTGTACTGTTCACAAGCTTGCTCTAGATGAAAGTGCCATCTATATTCTTGCAGAAAATGTACTTCGTAACCATATCTTTGTTGATGGCATTGTTACTGGAGCAGCAGCATTGCAGAAAGCACACACATTAAATAATCAACAGAAAGTCCTTTGACATCGAGGTGGGTTTGATTTTCGAACGTAGTCCAGCAATCATCCCGAACTCCTGGATGATATTCGAGCAATTTATTGCAAAGATCCCTCAGTTTTGGACTTCTCTGGCCCTATTGTATACATAATTGTATACATATGAGGTCTATACTGGAACTCAGAAGAAGAATCCTTTTCTTACCATGTCATTGTCACTGCTGATATTGCAACTAAATGTTTTGTCCTCCCAAGGCAGCTCGTATATTTCATCACTGGGCTGGCTGTTAACAGTAGTGGTGTGGATAAAAATTTTCATGCAATGTTGAGGACCCAATGGCAAGGCTGGGATGATCCCTTACTTCTCCCAACTGAAGAAAGGTGGAATGAGTTTGTGCACAAGTGAGCAAAGCTAGAATCCCTTTCATCACCACATTTCATGTGTCGAGATGGAGTCAGTGTGGAATTGCACAGATTTTCTGACGCTTCGGAGAAGGCATATTCAGCTACAGTCTACCTGAGGAGCGTGAACACTAAAGGAAATGTATACAATTATCTTTTATTGGCAAAATCAAGGGTAGCTCATTTCAAACAAGATCCTCTGTCATATTTAGATTTGCATAGGGCCCATTTATTGGCCTTGTTTATTACACATCGACATAGCTTCTTAACTGCTACCAATGCTAGGACAGACTCCATTCAGTGGCGTAGCATGGCTGTGCTTCAAGGCATGCGGTATTATCATCGACTACGCTTTGAGCAGTTGTGTAGTTGCAGAGACCAAGGTTGATATATTATAGGATAATTCGTATATTGCCTCTTGTACGCTACTGGCTGTCGAGTTTTCCTAACAATACAAGTGAAATAGTTCTTCAGATAATTCAATGTTGTGTATAGTCTTAGCTGTTCACCACATGCCTTGGAACACTCCATGCAACGCCCCTGAATCCATTATCACTTTGGCATAGGACCTAATATTATTTAATGAAAACCGTCGTCCATCATGTAGCACAAATTCAGGACTGGATCCCATCCCAGTTGTGGAAATATTTTAAATCCACACACAATCCCGCTGGTTGTCTAACTCGTAGTCTTTTTTTTTCCCTCGTGAACTGCTGTCCCATGTCATGTGGTGGCATGGTCCCGAGTGATTAGTTGAATCTTACGAGAAGTGGCTAGTGTCTACAGTTAATCAACAACATAAAGACATCTTGGATTTAAAGCCGAATAATTTTGCACTTCTAATCACACACCAAATTGCGAGGATCATCGTGTTTTCCAACGCATTTCTTTTTGCCAAAAGCTGATTTGTATCATTGCCTACTTTGGATGATTGATTTATTGATGTAGGAAGTAATGTCGTATTAATGACACACTTTCCCCTTCGGAACTAGACAAAGCTGCACTGTTTGTGTGCAAGTGCATTCAGCTTACAATCATGCAAAATGATCTGCAGCACATAAAAGAGGGGAAACCATGATTCACTAGAGTGCAACATCTGGAACCATTCCTGGACTCGAATGGTGTGCTCAGGGAGGGCAGGCGGTTGCCACATGCCAACATTGACTTCTCATCAAAGCATACGATATTTCTTCCGGAAAACCATGCCGTAATTGTGTCTCTGATAGTTCACTACCATATCAAACATTTGCATGGAGCACGTCAACTATTGCAATCACTATTATCGAAACAATTCCGAATTTTTTTCTTCTCGATCTTTGGTTCGCCCTAGGGTGTAAAAATGTGTACACTGTTTCATGTTGCGGCCTGTGAACTGCTCCCATGTGATAGGTGATTTGCCTCCAGGATGTGTCACACCTGCTGGTGTCTTTGAACGTTTTGGTGTGGATTATACTGGACCATTCACCGAACGTGACAACAATCTGCTACATATGGTAACCCAGCAATAATATATTTCCATCTTCATCTGCATGGTGACAAAGGCTATACACATTGAGGTAGTCACAGATTTTACTGCTGACAGCTTCGTCGCGGCCCTCACTTGATATGTGTCACTAAGAGTTTTGTGTGCGTACCTCTACTCTGACTGTGGAACAAACTTAATAGAAGCTTTCAATCAACTTTAAAAGGCTTTCACCCACCTCCTTCTGCCTCATCTCTTGGAAAAATTTGCACTTTCTCATTACCGGCGAGTCCACATCAAGACAAATTGTGAGAGGCTGTGGTAATGTCTGCAAAATATCATCTTTTATTTGTCATTAGGAACCAGATTCTCACTCTAGATAATCATATGACACTCTGTACTCATGTTGACGAGGTCCAAATTACCTTCCTCCCATATCTCGTGGGCATTTTCTCATGGCAGGTTTCCTGTTGCTATTCCAGAAGCAAGCGACAATGGTGACATGTGTATAGCCAGATGGTGGAAAATGTTATGCACACTAGCCTACCAGTTTTGGAAGAAGAGGTATGGTGAATACCTATAGCAGTTGCAACCTCGGGGCAAGTGGCAAACCAAGCAGCCTGGACTGAAGGTCGGAAATCTAGTCCTCGTGTGAGAATATGGTGTGCCATCTCTTAGATGGTGCCTGGCTCGAGTCGTGAAACTGGATCCTGATTAAGACGATGTGACTCGTGTGGCTGATGTAGTCATGGAAAAGAAACAACTTCGGAGGCGAGTACACAAGCTGTACTAGCTACCGATGCAATGATTTTCATTACACGAAACTTACAGTGTTTTAAACAGTGAGCGATAGGTAGTGTATAAACGTATGCTATCTCTAAGATCGCAGCCAGACTCATCGGGTGATATGTTTTAGTTTCGAAAACTTTTCATGTTCTCCTTCAAGAACTACGTCCTGCACCAAGGTGTCATCGCAAATAGTTCTGAAGGTAGTTACCAATATGGCACCAGGGGAGAAAATCTATTGTGAGGGTTTGTTATCTTTTCATTCACAACAATGTATTTTAAACTTGAGTATATCACTAAGTGAGATAGAACAGTTGTTAAAAATAATATCTGAGAGTCACACACGTTTTCCAACACTGGGTTGTATCAGGAAGGGCAACCTTAGGATTAATGTGGTTGTTGAATTATCGTCACTTAACATGTTCATTAACACAACATCCATGATGATATTTCGTCAATACTATTGACAGTACAGGCATGGTTTAGAAAGTCATTATTCTTGATTTAGATCTGTCTACCTATTCTCGTGAGATTTTCCGTGATTTACATTCCATCCTGTACATTTGGTCAAACGTATTTTAATTCTCTCTTACGTCAAACATTTACAAGTTTTAAATCTTAGAGAAAAAAATAATTGCAGTTAACACCACATAGGACAAAAATTTTGAAACTAACTGAGCTATGTGGCACACAGCAACACACTAGATTTGCATTTCGAAGGATCCCTATGTGATTTCTTGCTATGGCTATCCCTATAATCTTCCTGAGGTTTCCAAAAATTAATATAGGAGACTGATGTGATGGTTTCCTATAAAGACACTTTTAGAATTCTTCAGCTACTGACATGTATTTGTGTCTAAGCATAATCAAATACATTCAACAAGAAGCAAAATATTAAACACAAAAAAATTTTGTAAAAATAATACAATAGGTTTTTCGATTTTTTTTTTTTTTGCTGTGAAGTCTATTTAAATTTTTTTTTTATTCTATACTGTACTCCATCTCGCTGTTCTCCCAGAAAATGCTCAAACAGTACACTTAAATCAACAAAACTTCGCCTGTAAATGTATGGTACCCTAAATCCCGGAATTTGTTTATTCGAGTTATCTCAACAAGAAAATTTGCGAAAATTCTCCAATATTCAGAAGTACCAGCATACTATGTTTGTTACTAACACAGATTCCAGAGGAGGAAAAAGAGAACAGGCTGTCGATTTTTGACAAAGTTTCAAGAATTATCATGCTTTTGGCAGAGTACACACGTTAAACCTTAATAATACTGAGTGTTAGAATCACTATGTGCATCTCCGTGAAGTTCGTTGCACAAAAACTATATACATGTTAATAATAGTAAAATGTGTCTTACACCATACGTTCCAATCTACATGGAAGGCCTAAGGGTCGTTTGAAGACGATCGGCATTTGAATTCAAAACTGGAAGAGTCTGCACAATGACAATCCTCGTTCGTGGTATGAGATCTAGTCACAATTATGTTGGTGTTTTGTCAAGTATAAAATCGATTGAATCTGTGGGATGAAGGTAAGGTAAGTGGGCTTCACAGCTCGTCGACAGTGATGTAGTTAGAGACGGTGAGGCACAACTTAGTAAAATGCCAGTAACTGTGAGAGGAGTGGACCATTGACTTTGTTTAGGAACAATCCTAGACTTTACCTGGAGCGATATCGGGAAACCATGGAAAACCAAAATCAGGACTGGTGGAGCTGGGGATCAAACCAGGGCCCTCCCGAGTGGAGTGCAACGTGTTAACCTTGCGCCACCTTCCGTGGCCTGTGGGATGAAACAAGGAATACCTTCCACAAGACTGGATATATAATGTTGAGGTTCGTGTAGAAGGCTATGTAGAACACTTAAAGAACTTATGATTGTAAAATTCACTGTCGTAAAATTAGGAATTGGGCTATAAAGTACAGTAGGTAAAAATGCTCTAGATAAGTGTGACATGCCACAAAAGAAGGCTGTGGGAGATAGAAAACAGAGAATGCATGACGGAAGTTTTCGACGATGTGATAGCCTTAAATATGTTTGTAAAAGAGAAAATGTATCACTAAACGAGCAAAATAATATTTACTTAGAAATTAATACAAAAATAAAAGCAAATTATATTTTCTTTTCTAATACTCCAGAGTTCACTTTGAAAATTAACTTTTTGATATGCGATTATTCAAGAATATCAGAGTCTTTCAAAGTGTTGTCCATAGTTTAGCAATTCCCCTGTAAAAATATTTCTGTCTTTTATTTTCTATAGCAAACAATGGATACCGGTTTTCTCAGCGACTGGTCAGTGATTAGGGCTCTCGCTTCCCAGAAAGGTGATCCTGGTTCGTTTCCCGATGGGAACCAGGATTATTCAATGAATGAGTTGTGTTGGACAATGCCATTGGGTTTTTTTGTCTCTCATTCCTTTAGCCTCATTATTCAGCACCCTATTTTACTTCTCACCAGAGCAAAAATCCTCACTGTAAAGATGCTGACAAAAAGGTCTCAACTTAACTAGTCACTCTACATGAAATATTAATTTCAACGAAAATCTCCTGCAGGAAACAATATCACACTGCTTATTAAGACTGTGTTATTCCATACACTTTTAATAGTATAGGATGTGTGTGAAAATTGATTGTATTTTTCTTGTGAATAATTGTAGTTTTCTATCCTTAAGGCACATGTTCTCATTGTAAATAAATATTGAAAGTATTAAAATGTCATAATTAAAATTAAATAATTTAATTTAAAGAAGTAATTATTCGCTTAGCAGTTACGAGAATTGTATGTATATTAGGGGACCGTAAAAAAGTGATGTTCACTGTGTTTACCATAAACATATTTATTTAACTAAAATATATAGGTTAGTTTAGTAACTAATTGATTTCTTTTAAACCTTTAAATTATTCCTAGTCCATTATATAAATAAATAAATAAATATATATATATATATATATATATATATATACATATATATATAAGTGGTATCGTTCTACTTCGACATTCAAGGACAAAATAGTTATTTTCATAAAGTAGTTAGACAGAGTAGAGCATGATTACAGTTCTGCAACCACAATTTTTCTTTTAAATGGACCACATAGGCAGATATCATATGCATTTCTTCAACATCTTCAGCCCTCACGAGTCACCTAGAGTTTTTAGAACCAAACCTTAACCCTGTAAAACTCTAAAATTAAAGTGATCTTGAAGTGAAAATTTTTTAGAATAATAATGTATTGATAGAACTGTTACCACTAGTTGTTCTCGAAGGCATAAATCAATACAAATATTCTTTATACCATCCCATTACCCTTTTGGTGATGACGAGAGTGTATCTCGGTCCTTTAATAAAGAGGTCTCAAGGCCTTCCTCTTTAGTTTTGCAGTGGTTTCGAAAATCCAATTTTTAACACAAATTAATACACGTTAAAAATTTATTCTTTGCAGTTTTAACACATATTTATCATCGTTTGTATCTGAATTTTTCTGTTGCAATACACCAAAAGGAAGTTTTAGACTTTTTCTCCAGAAATGTCACATATTTTGTTGTCAAAATAGGTCAAAATAAAGGACAATTTAATTTTGCTAACAAACGTTACATCATTTTAAAAAACCATCTGCCAAAATTGTGAATCGCATAACTGTACGCATTACTCAAATTTTTTCAAAGTATTTGTTTTAAAAATATTAGAGTAATTTGCAATTGTTTGAAAACAAATTAAATATCATGGCATTTAGAGTCGTTGAGAGTGAAGTGAGGTAAAGACACAACACAACAGCCAGCCATTCACAAGTCAGGTTACGAAATAAGAATATATCAAACCGAAGACTTGCACCGAACCGACTTCGCTACGAAGCCGGAGTGTTATCCTATTGAATTTAAGAAATTACACTTGCAGTTTGCTTCGTTATGACTATTAATATACCTGTCACAGATAAGACCAACCAATTGCCATATTTGAGAGGTGGCTTATTATATCTGGAAGAAACACGAAGGCTGTACCAGAATACATTTACCTTGTAGTTGTCTAAGCACCTTATGTACGGATCATTTAATTGGTGTACAATGAAATACTAAAATATATCAAACATTAGTTGCTACAAGTGTTTAATGCGAGAAAAATATGGGCGAGCTGCTAGTGTACACGTTTCTTTAATATTAGTTTGTAATGGCAATTCACATTTTTTATTATATATTTTTTTTGTTTTTAATTATTTTTGAGTATTATAGACTGCTATGTTTTTCGACCTAGGCAATTTTCATGGGCGAAATCACAGCCGCATTCATATAAAACTGTCCATAAGGGGCGGACATTATTGGACAGCGCAAGTATGGTTACGACTGGCCACACAGCAAAACGATAAAGATATGAACAGGTAGATTTGAAACTATGAATTGTTAAATTAAGAAGTATGTACGTGTAGTGAACGTCAGTGAGTAGCAGTCACGTATTTATATTGTAGCCTTCACTGTGAGATACATTCAATGCATATAATCGTGTAGAATATATTCATCTGTATCCAGCATGGTTTTCATACAAATATGGTAAACTTCAGTAGGTATTTTCTGTACACTTATCGAATTCATATCAACGTGACCTTTTGTATGTAAAACCTTTCAATAAACTTACTTTCTTAGTCATACGTCTATAACAGTGATTATGTGGACGAGCGATTTTAGAAAAATAGGTAAATATCAATTGTTACATAAAGAATTGTAAAATGTACCGTGGAAATGTAATGCTATTGCATAAATCAGATCTTTCACAGTATTTGTTCTGAGAGCGATTTACTTAAAAAATCCCTCTACTAAACCATTAACTGCCACGGGATTCAATCTTGTATCGTCAATATTTCAAAGGAACCTTTCAGCCATAGCTGGCATAATTAGACGCTATGTGGGATGTTTTGATGAAAACGATTAATATTACATCTAACCCTTTTATAGTGCTGGATGGTTACATAATTTGAAACTTTTACACCGTTTTATTTAGCACTGTGTAGATTTGATACCTCATTATTACTATTAATAAAACGTACTGTGACGCATTCAAGTCACACGTAAGAAGACAAGAAAGATGATTTCTTCAGACAAGTAAAATATATAAAATACAACAGTGCAGATAAAAAACGTCAACAACTTAAACTTTTCATAAATGCATTATTTTTTATTTCTGTAACTACAATTTCATACATTGTCGACTACTATAATTCACATTCTTACAGTTTTTAGATGCTTTAATTAGGATTAAAGAATGCACCTTCCCAACTGACAGACGTAAATGCTGTATTTATGAATTCAAGGCTTGGTGTATCTGCCATACATAAGCACGGTGTTGGTAGGTATGTGCTCCAAGAAGTACAGGAAGCCGTGGTCAGCCTTGAACTCGTGGGTCAGCACACTTACTTCTCCAGTGGTTGCTGTAAACAATAAACGCATTCATATTGGTTACAATATGTAACTTTGAAACTACAACAACAAATGTATTTTGCTTTTTGCTTTGCATTTCTGTTGCGCTTTGCAATTGTTGTAGAAATTAACACTTCTAAATTTATCAAACAATATTATTTAATAATTCTAAGTCTAGACATTAGCATTTTAAAATGTTAATTGACATAATAAAAGTTTCGAAATATATGCAGAGCATAATAAAAACACTGAAACGTAATAGTCTACACAACCAGTAAACTAGCAATAATGTAGTAAGTCGCTTGTATTGCTTATTTATGTAGGATGAATGAAACAATACCACTGTACTTACCAGTTGCAGCTGAAGCTACCGTGCCTTCCTCATTAACTTCTAGGACAGACTTCTGTTTCACTTGACTGACAAACAGGTTATCTGCTTCAGATATGCCGCTGAGATCTGCGTTCGTGGTAAACATGTCTGTGATGCCAATCTGAAAGGAATAGACAAGCTTCATTTAAAGATAACAGTGATCTTTATGTGATCCGTGACTGATTATTTGTTATTAAATCTAGCAAGTGAAGTGTAGTAATCATTGCAGCATAATAATGATAATCAGAACTTGTGCTAATTAATACTTTTACCTTGGATTTATTCGGTATTGCTATTAAATGTAAGTTATATACGTGTGAAAACACTGTCTATTGTTTTCAAAAACAATGTTAGTATCGTTGTATAATATTGATAAATGCGACTAAGATCATCTGCAACCAGTTTGAAAACAAATTTCCAGCTTATGACTGAAGTTGAGTTTTTCAGCTAGCTTGAAAATCCCAAACTCAAAAGGAAAATTAGTTTTGGAAATGTTAAAAAGTATATTCACTAAATTTTTTTAGATTTATATTTATGTTCACTTGTATTTTTTATCCAGAAATACCTACGACTATATAAATTATATGTATCAGTTAAAATCCAATTATAACACCTATTTTACTGAATTTAGTAACATTTAAAGATGGCCCATATATACTTTTCATGGATTTTTTATTACAAATGAAGTTTACTCTTACGTAGTCACAGTTCAAGACACATGGCTGTGTCTTCTTATTTCTACTAAAAGAGTAGTACAAAATTAAATATTATATTTATATTATAATTTAATATATTTAGCGTAAATAAGCCCATATAGAACCGAAACATATTTGGCATTATGTAGCCACACTATGTATTTAATATAATTACAATAAGCGATTAAAGTTTTTCAGAATACTACTACTAAGTAAATACAGTAACTGGTTTATTGTACGTACCTTTGAAAGAATCTCCTTGAAGTATTGTTCTTGTTCTAACTTAAACTTAGGCAGTGTCAGCTCAACTTTCTCTGGGAACAATCCTGCTTTGATCTGGTCCAGACTGGTGATGCTGGACTCCAGTGTTGCCAAGTTGTTTACATTGTTCGGTAGAACTATCAGCAGTCTGGTTTCATTCCCCTATCATCACGACATGAATATGTTTTACCTTGTGGTAATTCTTTATGAAACATTAATATAAAATCATAGCATTCTAATTGTCACTCTGGTAAAATATTTATTTTATGCAAATAATCTAAACATGCTTGAACAAATATTTATTTAATAGAACTCTAAAAGTGTGGAAATATAATCTATCGTGATCTCGATGATTCTAAAGAAAATGTTTCCTGAAAACCAGCATTCAAGAAAGTCAACCCAATTGTCATAATAACCAGCACAAACCATAATTTTAATTCGAACCAAATGTTTGAAAACAATATATTCAATTTATTGGAAACAATATGAGTGTGTCTACGTTGATGCATATGAACTGCGTAGGTGCCAGAGTAAATGAACTGAAGAAATACAACGAAAATATTCGAATGCAAAATGCAATAGAAACCTTACTGAAATAATAGAAATCTTATAGGCATTTAGTAAAGCTAGTAAATTTCCATTTATTTTAATTACTTACATTTACACTACTGATTTTTGTAAATTTTTTATGAAGTCGCAGATTTTATAAAATTTCCGGCAATAACACACAGACATACAACATTCTGCAATATGAATTATGCAAGACGTCCGTAACACAGATAAGAGCGAAGATCTCCTGAAAAATTCCTAAAAAAAATTTAAAAATAGTTGTAAAAGTAACTTGTAACGCTTCTAAAATATCCTAGAGCATTCTTCATTGATAACAAGCGTAGGGTAAGAAATTTTGGCTGAAATGTAAGGAACACGGTCAAAAATTTAATCACCAAACAAAAATATACGCTCTAGTTAAAAAGAAATCTATAGATACTAATTTTTCTCACTGTCTAACTTAATACAAACTATACACAAAAGCACACTGCTGTGATGTGCCATAAAACTGTACAGTAGACATACTCGCTCTGATAATCCTCGTTACACCATATTGCACTCCTAAAATGGTAATGCCACTGATTTTTCATAAGTTTTCATAATTTTGTAACTAATTCAGTGAACTCATTGCAAAACTTCACTAACGAATGCTTGAAATGTGGCAAGAAAGAAATCTAATCGTGCAAAAAGTTTCTACGAAAAACCGACACTGGCTACATAAAATACGCTGCCATACAACAGCAAAGACTGCATAATCGAATGTTTTCCTTCTTCATCGCTAATAAGTCAATATTTTTATATATATATATATATATATATATATATATATATGTATATATATATATGTATATATATATTTATTTATTTATCAATTTGCATGAAAGGTTAATACAGCAAGCAGCAAGTCATTACATATGGATGTATCCGTTTCACAAACAAATGTGAAAATACAATACAGGAGAAATGTAACTTTCAATTGTTTTTTTGTTTTTTTTTTTTTTTCATTTTGTTGGCCAATGAAAAGTTACGTGACTCATTATTTACAATACATAACACATTATTATGCTGGATAATAAAGTCAAACTCGAAACATGTCTTTGTTAGGTCATTGCTTAGAGATGAACCGTAATGGCACGTGTGGTGACTCGTGACAAGTGGGATTATTTGGGATTTATTTGCACAGCGTATACTTTCTATGTGTTTACAGCAGGAGTGTTTACTAATTTAATTTCATGGCGACAACCATATATGGAATATACCACCTGTACATTTCTTTTCTATATACTGTCACATACGGGGAAAGTATTTTTAATATCCCAAGTTACCCCAGTGTCGTGATTCACCTCACATTATGGTAGTTGTTATGTAGTTCACGAACGCTTAGTTAATTGTTTCACCTTAAAATAGTATTTAAATTTTCTATCAAAAATGTAATGTGTAGAACCCACGACTTTAGGGGACAATAGTTAATATCATAGCCACTGTGCGCCGAAAGTACAATAGTAAATATAACAGTTTTGAACAACACCACTGTAATACTGTTCCTGATAGTTATAACGGAGTTACATCAATATCATTGGTTGACAAGCTGTAGTGCCCACACACATATTATTTAGGCTGTAGTTGTAGATATATATTAATGGAATACAATGTGGTCGAATTGCACTAGGAAAGTTTGACGCGATCAGTTAGCACGAGTTTGAGACGATACTGAAATGAAACCAGGAGGAAAGACAATTCTTGTGCTTGATCTTCCATTGTGAGGGAATGTGCTTGGTGGTCTGGAGGCTAACTTAATTGTCTTTGCTGCAGTGCTGGTTGTATGTAATATAGCCCACGTGCATATACATTTAATCCTTGTTCAGGCCAATGATATTTTTGTTCATGTCCGCTGTTGATTCTTTATTAGCAAGTATAACCAAAAATAAACAGTTGTAGGTTCTATGCAATTAAATGACAATTGGGCTTTATTAAATATGCCTTCAATGCCAACGTGACAAAAGACTCGAGTACTGTGAGGCAAATATTAGGCTCAATTTTAATTATATGTAGCTACGCGTGTCAGGAGAACAATTTTAACAATTACTAAAAAACGTATTGCAGAATAATATTTTGAAATAATGTGAGAATTTTTCCAGAGGTGGTAAAACCGAGGAAACTTCCATATATGGTTTGCAAGTTAGGTAGTTATACTATCAAACACGAGGATGGCGAAAGCCTGCACCTTATTTTTGGCTGGTGAGTGTAACAAACAACCAAGTAAAGAGCAACAAAAACTACTTTCTCTAACCAAATCGTAACGAATTACAATCGACAGTATCTTAAACTGATTTTATTGCTTTTCTGCTAATACTTGTAATTAAATATGCATTGTACTGGATATACTATCATCCTTTTTAAACTTATAAATACACGTGTGAGCGTGTGCTTCGGAATAGAATAAGCCCTATTAAAATTATTGTGACTAACTTATAACACTTTTTTTTGGGCAAATGTTTGTATAAACCAAGCATCGTAAGTTAAGATTACACCGACCTCAAATGTAAATACCCGCTGAAGTTAGAAAAAACAATTAGTAATTTTTCTAGGTAAAATGGTTCTCAATAGTATTACTTTAACTGGTAAGACACAGACGCACATACACACCTCAAAACACCAAATTCACCATACACACTCATATATATATATATATATATATATATATATATATATATATATATATATATATATATATATAGATATATATATACACAGACGCACACATTCCTATGAAATTTTTATACTAACCGAATGTTACTATAAGAAAAATATATATTACTTAGTAACTGGAAAAGTAATTGCTCGTCCACTGTAATACTTATGAACAAAAGAATATGCTATTGTTTTGTTCATCAAAAAGCACATTTACTAATCGGTACACTATTGCGCGTTTTTACCTGTGGGGATGTATTATAAGTAAGTATGAGGGTAAGAAATCTCCGTGATGAGGATAAACTTAGCAAAACCATTTTTTTCATTATGCTTAGGAAAACAGTGTTTATTAACTGCACCAATTGTGTAAAATGCGATTCGTATCTAAGTAAGCGAAATTGAATTGATGGGATCACTCGTTTAAGATTGTCATGTGGTGGTAGCAATACATTTTGTTCGTTCTTGAATATTCACATTTCTTTAGTATTTAGAGAAATTCTCTAATTTAAAAACGACAAATTCAGTGAATCTCTATTAAAGTATCAAGAAAAAATATATTCTTTGAATAAGTTTATTGTAATGAACAATATTAATCATAAATTGATGTGGTAATAGAAGATACAGTTAATAAATTGCCCGTAAAAGTTTTTTTTTAAAATTGTTTATACATAAACTGTTTTATGTTTAGTCATTGGACTACATATTATTTCAAATTGCAACTCTTGATATTTTGAGTACAATTATTCAAGCCAAGATTTTGTCAGTCACTTACAGCTCACCGAAATTTACATTGAATTATTGCATTTCCTAAAATGTAATAAATACATATTAAATGCTTAATATATAAAACATATTTGCAGAAAACAAGTAACATGTGTCATGTTAAATGGAAGAACTACGACATTCAACTTCTTTAGTAAGTGTAATATTATTTTATATGAAAATTTAAATGGTGTGGTTGGGAATTTATGCTGAATTATAGTTTCCTGAACCAAACATAAACATAAATACTATGTGAAACTAAACAAGAAATAAAAAAAGTTCTGTCCGTTAAAATTGGCATTATAATAGCCGACATCAATTTATTCATTAATGTAATAATGTGGTTATTAAGTGCAAATTAATTATTTTATAAATACCATTGATTGATCAGTGACTGTTAGTAATCTAATTAAATATCGTTAATAATAACACTTCCTAGTTGCCTTTATTTCTGAAGATTTAATATAATTGTTTTCTATTCGCTATGTAATACCTGTACTGTAAATTATGTAAATGATGTTGGTAGGTAGGCGATTGAATTTATATTAACTAATGAGTTACAAAACTCAGCTGTATATCTATGGATAGATATTCCTCACATTTATTACTATGTCATCTGTTAGTTATCACAAAGTATGCTTTTAGCAATACAAGAGTAGCTTCAGCAGAAATAAATTGACGGAGATGGGATGCAAACGGAAATAATTTTAACTTGTTTACAATGCGAAACTATTATGGACATTGTTCAAAAGTGTGTGTAAAAACACATAATGTTTATTTTTTTTCAACTCGTTGACTAAACCAACCTTCTTCCCAAACATTACTGTCAGCAATACATTTACTTATTGTCGTTGTATAGGTATAAATAGCAGTGCGCCGCGGCTTTGCTCGCATATATTACTCATAGCAGATAAAATTTACTTTAATTGAAAAACATATTCTTTGTACACAGATAGGTAGCTCAGTCATCAAATGTTAGAAATAACAATTTGCTAGTTTAGTTAACTCAGCAGCAAAATAAGTAGCTATAGCTGTCCACGAGAAAACAGTATTAAATTTGTACCTGTCACTAACAGCGACTTCGCATGGGCCTTATTTATAGTCACAGTAATGTTAACGTTGTGGGGTAGTTACAAAGGATCTTTAATGTAATAGTATTATCGAATTAAATAGGTAATTTACGTAGTATTAAGAGTGATTTCCCTTGATCTACAAACAACTACGCCACATATCTTCGAAGTTATTCATGAAAACAAATTTTAAAAATACAATATTAATTTCCTGGGCTTATAGAGGTTGTACAACAACACGTCTCGGTAGAGCTGTAGAAAGAAACTCCTGTTTAATTTGATTCTCACTGGCCGTACTTGCTTTCCGTACCGTCTGCCTTGAAAGTTTAAAAACTTAGTTTCTTCTCAATAATTAAGTTATCTTAGAAAATAAAAAGCCTGCAATACTTCCTTTAGGTACTTTCGTAAACATCGTTCTGACGCGAACAACACCTCAATATCTCTAATGGTTATCATAAGTATCATCGGCTGACAAAACAAATTTTATGCCTTTTCTCCCCATTAGGTAACGAATTTCCAAGAAAATCTTAGTTTCACATTTTAAATATTTTGTGCATGTATCCACGTGAAGTGAAAATCACGACCGTAGCCCGTTCAGTCAAGGCGGAATCGATCATTCATTAAAAATTACATAAACCCTGTAGATCACTAAGGGCCGTATCTATAGACCTCTTTCGAATGACAACCAACTGCTCAACAATGCTAACTTTATGGGGATAGCAGTTGGTTGTCATTCGAAAGAGGTTTATAATATCGGTCCTAAGAGTTTTAATTTTGAAGAACCTTAAAACATTTTGCGGCCATTTACCAAATCATCATCTTGAAGCAAAAATATACAGATTATCTCGATGTGTTCAATGGATATCGAGGATTTATCTACGACTCATTCCAGGTATTTTCACTTCCTAAGGCACTGAATTTCGAAAAACCTTTTAATCAAATTAAATACTACTGAACTGATGTCTCCTTAACGTGAAATACACGATAATATCCCACTGGATTTTAGATATAGGCCATAGACGATTAATTAAAAACAATTTTAATCACTTTTAACCCCTTTTCACCTCCTTAGGTGAGGAATATCTAAACATCCAAAAATTACTTTATAGGTATTAGAGTAATCATCAATCTTAAAACAAAAATCGTAAATATATATAAATAAATTAACCGGGTCGATATATATAGATTGTGAATCTAAACAAATTTTACCTTCAATATTTTTACCTGTTTGGGGCCAAATTAGAAAAAAAATTTAAATTCTATCTTTTATATTTACAGAAGCATAAATCTTAAGTGATAAAAATCACGATTATAGTCAATTTTGTTTCAGTGACATAAACAATTTATAAAGAAAAACTAATTTTGCACTTTTTTAATGCTTGGGAGTGGAATTTTATAAAATGCCTAAAACAAATTTTCGGGTAGGCCTATTTACGTTAGCAGCATTTTGAAGTGAATTCTCTACCCAAAAGGATTCCATATATATACACACAAAATTATTTGGAAACACATTCAAGGACTTTTCACTCTCTTAAATGTTGAATTTCGATAAATTCTGAAATTTGCTAATACGCATTTTTCTGTGAGTCACATTGTTGCAACGATGTTAGGCCGTCTGGTTCGAGCACTATCGACATTCCTTAGAAAATACATTTAACCACTTTTCACCCACTTAAATGTGGAATTTCGAAATGTCCCTTCTTAATGCTCACTTACGACCTGTGGAGAAATCACACAAAAAATTCCACGATTCTACGTCCAGTGTTTGTGCTACAGTTTGATATGTCAGTCAGTCAGTGTTCTCTTTTATATGTAGAGATATTTCGGCCGTACAAACAAGGGTATGTAAATCTGCTTAAGCAAAAATTTGTTAATATCTTATTTTAATCGTCCCCACAGAGACTCATACGCGCGCACTTTAAACTAACACGTTTACGAAAATGCATTGTTTTTTTCGTATTATTCATAAACGTCTCCCGATCTTTATTTTCGCCTGTTCCACTCATTTGGCTATAGAACAAAATAATCCGAGCCAGTATATTTACAAGACAAAGAGAAACAATTTTGAAATAAAAATTAACCTTTTTAGTGCCACAGCAACTTGAACACCGTTATGATTATAATTACTACCCAGGTTCTGAGAACACGAAATTAATGACTTTGAGTTTTCATACTTTTGTAGCTTGGAAATTCCGCTGATAAGTGAAGCAGACATACACGTCAAGTATTTACTGTTTATAATAACATTCTTTCAGACAATAAAATAAATGGTTGAGTGTTGTTTTCCGTTGCAGATAGGGTGCTAAGTGTTTATTGTGGTCGAGCTGTGATGAAACTTCTCCTTTGCTGTGCATTTCTGTCAGAACTTGTAGTTGAAACTGATTTCTTTGACATGTGTTACATAACTGTAACCAGAACATATTTGTCCTCCATCCTACTAGCTCAACATAGTGGACGGTACATGCTGTGTGACACGAGTAATGATTATATACGAGGCGCGTAAATGTGAATAATATTTACATTTAACTCTACAACATAAACTACTTGATATACTGGATACAGATGTGTGTTCCCAAAAAATTCCTTCGAAAATATCCAAATAATTTTTCTTCTTTGTAAATTTATTTATAGAATTTGACTTACATAAATTTTGCAAAATTTTCCTTAACTGTTGCTGTAAATTAATTGAAAGAAAAAAACAAAGGTTATTCTCGTGTAGATTAGAGTAAGGCAGGACTCTGAAGAACTGAGTGTGCTTGGTAATCTTCTGTACATTGGCTTCTTCGTATTATTTATAATCGAAATTGAGAAGAAGACAAGACAGTAACACAACCTGGTAAATTGTGCTGGCAAAGTTCCTTTCACATCTTTAACCATCAAATACTCACACAGGTATCTGCAGACTCACCCCAAAATTGGTTATTTACTGCTTCAATTGGCCGGAACATTTTTGTAACTCAGTCTGCTCAGACATGTACTCTCAGGTAATAACATATCTCTGTGCATAAGAGAAGAACTCTGTAAGTAATTCTCATAAAACCTGAAATCCTGGAAAAATATTACATAAAGGGCTTAAAAATGTAAGTTAGATAACACCTGTTGCATCTTGTTCTTGATATTCATAAGAACGTCTAATTATTCTTTAAATTCGAGAGTTAAGGAATTGTGTGAGGTAACATGCGCTTATTTCGTTATGCTGCTGAAGCTAACAAAGCTTATGTCTCTTATAAATTAGATTCTTGAATTATATAAAGTAATGAAATAAGACAAAATGTATAAAACACTTCATACTAAACATAATGTATTTGAATGAAATATAAACACATCAAGTATATATTTATTTATTTATATTTATTTATATTTATAAACACACACTTTACAGAAACTAAACTTTATGGTTTCACTTATAAGTTTCGAAGCAGAGGTTGTAAAATTTACAATTTTCATTGTTCGTATTATTGTTCGGTTTCGTGTACCGAGAAAAACCTTCACTACACTAGGAAAACTTTTGAACTATAACTATACCCAAGGTTTTGTAATTTTATGTAATCACATCATGTCTATACATACATGCTTCACGCTATAAAGCGTAAAAAGCTGTACAATATTATACGGTGATTGACCAAGTTTACAAACCCAGGTGACATTTATTCAGTTTAATTCTAACTCGGAACCTGGTTTCAGAACTTGTCTCACGAGTCTTCTGGAATCCAGTTTTTTTTGTAATAAGCAACAACTTATCTATCTCAGTTTTTTAGCGCAATATAATATTTTTGTGACATCTGTAAATCATTCAATTAATTTTCATACGAATCACCGTGTACGCCGAAAAATGAGTACAATTTTACGTTATGTTACTATGTTTATATATACTGGTTATTCTACGATTATCAGTATATTATTTATATAAATTTAGGGCAACTTAATTCAATGGTAATCCCTAGTTACTGTAGGAAAAATATATGGGGAATTCTGCTAGTATGCATCCCGAGTTCCGTGCAGTTGGCCAGCTGACGATTATACTGTGTCTCACTCTCGTCTTTCCTCTATCACTCTAGTATGGAAGAATTTCTTAAAGTGCGATAACAGGACAGCACTGACCTTCAATAACTACCTGGCAACAGCTGTCTCATAGACAAACAGTAACTTCTAATCTACTTCTAGGAATGAAATCTCTACTGCTTAGTGACAGCACAAGGTTCACTGCGTGTTTCCTTTTAATAAACTTGAAACTAACTAATAACGTGACCTAATTAACAAATAACAAATTTTGTAGACGTATTACTTTAAATATTTAATAAACTAAGCACGTTTAAAATCAATTATAGTTGTCTGCAAAACTATAGAAACTACGCATATTAAAGATGTTTACCAACGAAACTTAAAAAAAAAAAGCAATTAAAAAAACTCGAAATTAAATTACTGAAGTAAACTTTATAGAACTTACAATTAAATATTAAATAAAATATTAATACATATAAATAGTTATAATAATCACGTACAGTATTAATTTAATATTTCTGAAAGTTTCTGATGCACTGAATTTTTGAAAACTCCGAATGGTGCAAAACGATGTAAAGTGGCATTATTGACCGCTCTAAAATCATGTTGAAAAAAAATATTCTTACAAATCTTTTTGAGTACCCAATTTTTCCGCCTCCTTCCTCACCCGCCACGATCTGCCCAACCCCTCCATTCTTTACTCTTTATCCCATACTTGGCCAAATCTTCGCGGGCAAAAAACGCGCATCATCTCACAGCTTTCATTGCAATATGTTGATGGCATAGGAACACATACATATATTGCTAACATACAGAGTAACGTTCATTATGTGTCTACATGCAAAGCTAACAGTTTAAAAACACTGTTAGTTGAGAGTTGAGTTGAGGATGACATAGAGCAGCAGCAATATATTTGCGGGAGCATCCGGACATCCTCACACAAACGCCAACCAATATCATGGAGTGGAATCTAAATGGCTTCAACAAGATGAATGTAATTTAGACGCTATATAACCGACGCTTTAACACTGCATAGTGGTTGGCGGTAAAATTACTTCTAACGTTTATCACGTGTGTTAAAAATGTTATTAGTCATCTACTTTATTAGAAACGTTCGATATTTTTCTTAAAGATACATTTTTTATCCGGGTATTGCATGTGACCCTTTACATATCGTCCTACGGTCTCGAATTACAAATAACCTATATCTTACATACATAAACTAATTCCATACGGTAGCAATATAAAATTAAATGTGACATTTCAGAGCCGGAAAGAATAAATAAATATTTTAATGTTTTATGACAGCGGTTGATATGCAAGAATATCTAATGATATGAAATTCAATGCAGTGAAGGTCACTTCATAAAATCGTATTAAACTTAGCAGTATTATCGTTTGACAAACCGTTTAACCAATTAGTTATAGTACGGAAACTGCTATTGCGTACTACAATATATATTATCGTAGTGTTTCTATCACTGGTTCAGTTGACTAACTGAAGATATTAGCATATATAAGGTAAGACGTTTTACGTTTTTATCACAGCTGAGTATGTGTACGTTGACAAGACTAGATGTAAGATTTAGTGATATTAATCAATAAATATAAAAAAAAATATTCAAAACTTTAAAAAACCATTAAGGTGCAATAAACAAATGCTCGAATATAATTTATTTTGTGTAAGTTAAGAAACGTCAATAAATATTCAGTCGTATGTATTCTTTTGGCATCAAAGGAAATCTTGCTACGAAAATGTCATATTTACGTTTAAATGTATATTATTTAAATATTATGGGCGGTTTAATAAACTATGTGAGTATATATGTCAAGTATTATTACCTGTTGTAGCATTTTACATGCATCATGCAATGAGCAATGATATTTATGTAACAAAAACCAGAACATTTAAGATGTGTGGAAATGTGCGATGTAGAGCGAACAACTGGAATACTTAATCGTCAATAAAATCTGAACTACTTATTAAATTTGGTGATTTTTTTTTGAGTAAATATTTTATCAGCGGACGTTTATTTACATAGCCCTATGTGGTAGCAGGATTTACTTTAGATTATTTCATTAAAAACTATTTATTTACAAAAATATGGGATTGAAACTACAAAATATACAAAAATTGAAAACTTATTGTTATAAAATTTTAATATTATAGTATCTAGGCCTCTAAAGTAACCGAGTTTCAAAAATACTGGCATTTTCATTTGAAAATAATTTTAACATCCGTAAACCTCTCGCGCAGTTATTTTCCGATAGTTATATTATTTTCAAATGAAAACGCAAGTATTTTTGAAATGCTGTTACTGTGGAGGCTACATCCTAAAATATTTGTTTGCCCATAAATCTGTACGCTGTTCTCCCCAACAGTCCGGTACATAAAACCAACAAAACAAGTTACCCCCAGAGCTTATAGGTGCTTACATAAATCTTACTCCATCTACTCAATAGGGTAGATATTACTCTGAAACTTATCTGGAACCTCGTGCGTGTGTAGTATAGCGCTGTCAGGAATGTCTGAAAGCTCAACTGGATGTTCTCGAAGTATCTACTCATGTTTACTCTGCTTTGTATTAGAGTAGATAACTAACAGCAGACGACAAACACGAAATCACGAGTAAAACGTAAACAAGCAGATTATTCCACGTATGTACACAAAATAAAATAATACGTTGTACTGCGCTTGGGTGCGTGTTGAACAAAGAATACAATATCAAAATGTAGTATGTAGAGGACGAGATGTCTGGACGAGTACATCAAACAAATTGCCGCCGGATAGACGTAATTCACGTATACTATTAAGTATAATATTGTTATTTATTAGAATTTCAGGGTATAACATTTAATTGTAGAAAGTTTAAATTTATTTGCGTGTAGTTAACTCTTGATTAATAATATTCTGTACTTGCCGAACTAGGTCGCAGAATATGAGTCGAACAGATCGGCGAAAAAAATATACCATTTCTTCAGATTTTGCCTTATTTTTAAGTAGGGCGCCAACATACTACTATAACGTTTTAAGAATTTTAGGAAAATAACCGTTTAACATACAGCGACTGAGTAAATTTGTTCACGTAATTGATATTACTGGATAGAATAAACCTACTACGTATACGTAAGCGATTAATGTCGTGAAATGGTTAATATATTTTTCAGGTAACATAGTCGAAAATACACTCGAAGAAGTAAGGTTAAACCCGAGCTAATGTACAACACAGCAAAATTGATTGCCGAGGTAAACCGCGGGATGATACGAGAACACTTTCTGGTCATATTTGAAACGAAGTTTTATGTGACTATAAGTTTGCCTCTACTCACATAGTGATTAACATAATCTAGATTTTTCTGTAACATAAGTGATCGTCTTTTAAGTAATGATGAAACGACGCAGACTTTGAATCAACACATCGATTATTCAACGCGACTAAACTGTCCACTGAGGATGAATTACATTTTTTGTTGTACGAATGTTTTTTTAACTCGTGTTATATTTTTTAAATATTTTTATTCCGGTACTTATAATTGACTGAATTCACGTTCGAGAAATGGTTGTTACATTCTCATACAATAGCTTACATTCTGATACACGAAAACCGTTTAAGGTCAACCATGCACTTGACTTTAGTTTTTTGAATACTTTTCATTAAACAATTTTAACAAGTGTATAAAATAAATGATTCGGAGTAGATTAAAGACACTTTTTGAGCACTGAGCGCCATATATTGATTGAAGATGGCGATCACGTACCGTAACTAAACCGTGTTATGGTAGGGGAAACGGAAGTATGCGAGAAAACCGGGTTCTGTTGGAATCTTAATCGTGTAAGCCATGTGTCTTACAATTCTCGCTGCGCTGCATGTGTATACGAGCATTTTTTAACGGTTTTTAGTTTTAATTAATACAGACGTAACTATCGTACGTTACAATTAAGTGTTCTGTGCACGGTGTTAGCAATGTAGATGTGCGTACCAGTGTTTTTCATACTGTTTTCCTTCTTATTGATTCAAGCAAGTAAAATTTAATTACTCGAAGTTTTCTCGTAAATGTTTGAGGTGTGAAAACAGTGCAGTATTGGATTTGGGGGAGGGGAAATATGAGAGTCCTCCGAGGACACCCGCCTATATCCCGTCAGGTATATACGGTGCAAATATCAGTAACGAATGTTGCTGGGATTTGAACACGGGTGTCTGTCGTTGGAGAAATGATATCAGGACGCTTAACTAACCTCTCCCCAACCACCTTGTTAAAGGACTGGTGTGTGTAGTGAGTATGTTTGATGTAAGGTTAAGAGAGTACATCTTCACACTTTGTCTACAGGTGGGCAAGACATCATACACGATGGTTTGACGTGTGGTGGTGATCCTCTGGCCAATGAGAAATGGTGCTTGCTATGCATTTGTTGGCAGCGTGCGTGGTCTTGCCAGGCCAGAATATGCTATTGCCTGACGATGGAAATGGTGAAGTTGGGACTGACAACGTAATCAGCAACAACGACCTCAATTACCTCTCTGACATCGTCAATATCAACGCCCGTAACCGGTCTCAACGGTCCGAACATCTTGTTTCGCGTCAACAGCCTCCAGAGCCTGAAGGGTCTCTTTTTCCTGAACATCCTGACTAACTTTAATCATATCAATGGCAATAACGACTCAATGGAATTAAAAGGAATGTTGCCCCATATACTTATTGCTATTTCTGTGAAACTTGGGCACTAAGATGTTATTGTTCCCGATACCGATGGCCTATTAATACACAATAGTTTTAGACGACCTTCTTATCGTCTCTTACTTATGTAACAGTGGTGATCCTGATACGCTGCAGCAACCTGTACTTCTTCACAGCAGCTTATATGTGTGGCAATCTTTTGTATGTAACCTGACAGATATACTCTCACATGGGTTTCTGGTTTCCCAATACCATCTATCAATATAACTCTGGGAATAAAAGTTTCGATGCATACTTTCATGTAAGAAGGGATTTTGTTATTTTTATCATCCACAAGTCTTACGGTTCCTCCCCCTGTCAATCTATATACTCTAAGCTTCCAACAGTTAAGATCAACTGTTAGAAATCCAGCATTAAGAGTAACGAGGATGCGCAGTGGCAGTTGATTCATTTTGCTGTAGTTGGGAATGAAAGCTGTGGGGGAAGGAAAAAGTATTCAGAATTGTTATACTTATTACACAATATATTTAAACACGTTTGCTGCATTTTTTATAATGTATTATTTGCATTTGTATGATAAAAAAACGCTTCAAGTGTTGAGATGTTCCAAAACGTCTTGAAAATGCTTCTACATTATTATTATTATTAATATTATTAATATTATCATTTTTATAATTAAACCAACACGAGGCCGACCTTTCCTAAACCAAGTCCTTATTTTATTATATCCTAATTTTTACTCTCAGATCAAGCAAGCAACATCTGCAGCGAGATGTAATAAGGTAAGTAGCATGAAAATAAATGCTTGGAAAAAAATTATTTATGGAGTCTGTAATTAATTATATCGGTCTCTCCTGGGTAGGCCTACCAACAAGCCTCATTCACTAGCGTAATTTTTAATGATTTTATGCTTCTTTGGCGACGGATTCTATATACATGAAGGATTTATTTATCTACCTTAAACACATCCAAGGTCTTTTCACCTTCTAAGAGAGTGAATTTCGAGAAACTTTTAAATCATATTTAGAGTCTTAACAGGTGTCTTTTGGATGCGAAAAACACGACAATAACCCGCTGAGCTAAAGATATATCGACGATTAATTTAAAACACATTTCACACCTTTTCACATCCTTAGGTGGCGAATTCCGAAAATTCGTGAAATTACATTTCAGATATTTGAATTTCATCTTAAACAAAAATCACGTCGCTAAATAAAAATTAATGACATCCATGTTCATCGATTGTGAATCAAAATCACATGTTACCATTATTTTTTACCTCTTTGCAGCCAAATTCGAAAAAAAATATATTTTTAAGGTATTTTGATATTTAAATAGGCATCAATCAAAAGCACAGTGCACTTAGATATCTCGATTGGTTCGATAGATATGGAAGAATAATCGAAAACACATTTCACGTATTTTCATCCCCTAAATTAAAGAATTCTAAAACTTCTTAGAGACTTACAATATATATATGTATACGTAATTAACTAAAGTAAATTTCACGACGATTGTCAATTGCGACATAGACGATTAAAAAAACACATTTTGCCCTATTTTCTGCTTGGGGTCGAATTTCAAAAAATCCTAAAACCGATTTTAGGGTAGTTGCGTAAGTAACATTTTGAAGTGAAAACTAACTTTCTATCCTGAAGGATTCGACTGATATTGATAGTCGATTGGAAACACATTTAAGGTCTTTTAACCCCTTATGTGTTAAAATAAAATAAAATCATAAAACAGGCTATTATGCAGTTTTATGAGTGTCTTATTAAAGTAAAAATCATGAAGCTAGGCCGACGGTTTCTAGCTCTATCGACGTTAGGGGGTCGAATTTCAAGAAATCCGCCCTTTGTTGCTCACCTACGACATGAGGGGAACGCACACAAAAAATTTCACGATTCTAGGTCCAGTGTTTTGGCTGCAGTTTTATGTCAGCCAGTCAGTGTTCTCTTTTATAAATAGATATTATCATGTGAGTTGAATAGTAAAAAAACATAAATCTTCAAGTAATTCAAGTATTTTTCATTTGCAATACACTTGTATCAGGATGTCGAATGGCCTCAACTGCCTTACTGAGGCATTTGGTAAATAACGAAGTAAGGAGTTAACAAAATAAATTGTGGACGTTCTTTATTGCAGAAGGGTTTGTTTACAGGACAAACACTAAGAAGTATACTGTCACCAAACCGTATTTTGCTGAACACAGAGAGTTAATTTGTAAGACACAAAATGAAAAATGTACCTGTCACCAAACAGTAGATTACCGAGCACAGAGAGTAAATTAAAAACAAAAAAATAGGGGAAAAAGTCCTTGTACAATAGATTGCCGAGCACTTTCTAGTTTGTCAGAATCAAGTCCTCATCTATTCACAACAAACACCAATGGTGTTAACTTAGTAACTCTCAGAACAACCTTAAACGACGTCATTTTGAAAGAAACCAATGTTGTAGGATATAATATTCAAGGATATTTCCTAGGGAAAATATCAGGAGACACAACTGTAGCCAGTATATTAAATACTGTATGCTCTATGGTTGAAATAAGTTACTGAAATTAATATTATTCATAAGTCTCGTATATGATCGATACATGCTCTACACTAAGGTGTGTGCGTAGGACAGTGTACACCAACGGTGTGATTACACATATTAGGAATGTTATATTCTTATCTAACTGTTCCACCTGCAGGTTCTGAATCACGCAACACAGGAGTGTAGTTAAATTACTGCTCGGCCACAATAAACACTCAACATGCTATCTGCAGCGGAAAATAACACTCCATGTGAAATATTTTGTTTCAACTTAAACATTTCACAAAAATATCCTTGCCACGTAGCTGTGAACTATATTCTGCTGTATACTATACATGTAAAAATTGTTTTTCACAATATTAAAACCTATTTTAGTTAATCAGTTTAAAGCTGCAGCAGATTAAAAAACTAGATTAATTCCGTTTTCAAAAATGTCACCACTTTTAATTTGCATGTATTGCGAAAACCATTCTTTGGATTTTTAAAACAATGGAATGAAACATTAGAAAATAATGAACTAAATATAACCATTAATTTACAAATGCTTAGATTTAAGTATGTATGCACGTTTAAACGTACACACGTACAGAAGTATATAGTTCAGATACAGGATCGAATGTATAATGAGTACAGTAACCATATCTCTATTGTCAGAAATAAGGGCGGATTGCCACCGTGAAGGTCGGGTAGATGAATATGTGAAATGACGATTAATCTATCTCGTTGTTCGAATAGGTTCCAGACCTTCCGGAATTCTGGTAGTGACACGCTACAAACGTAATTCGGTAGACCCGTGTAGTATCACTGATTCCACGAGGACAATACAATTATGTGATGTTTATTGTACAACACTGGGTCAGCTCATAAACATCTGCGTCTTGTTAAATAAAATTACTTCCTGCATACTGCTTTATGTACAGTATTGAGTTTGAAGAAGCGATCCAATATTGCCGAAAAAGTAGGAGAATAATGTCACAAAAACTTATATATAACAAAATGTCTCAGTGGTGTAGTTTGAGATACACACATATGCGAAAATATTTCTAAGCGCGTAACATAGTACTCGTATTTATGTTTCCACAACAACTTGTTGCATGTTTTCATTCGGTTTTATCTGTAAAATATTCATACTAATATACAGCGCTATGTAATCCATACTTCACATACGTTAAGCAGTTTATATATCCTTTTTTTTTTTACAAATAATAACACAGAATGAAAAAAATCTACTTTGAAAAAAAATTCAATAAAATGTAAAAAAATTACGTTATACTGCTTAGAATACAATTATTTTATTAGGTAATTAATATTCAAAGTTTTATTTTTTTATTTTTAAGAGTCTGTGGCAGCCAAGTTTAATAAACGTGTAACGAAGAAGAGAAGGTATACATGTAATATAATGAAATGTAACGTTGACTGCAACTAAGCATTTCTTCATCGACACAAAGACAGCAGCAGCACGGACCGCAGAGGCGGCCATTTACGGCGGGGCAGGTTGGGGAGCAACTTGTGTAAATAAGTATTGCTACATTATCGAACTAACGCAAGTTTAAAAAAAGTAAGTCAATATTAGGGAATTTTGTTAAATTTCTTAAAAGCTTGGTTGGCACCGAATTAAAAAATAACAATAATTGGGTATTATTGACCTAATAAATATGTTTTATTCTTAGCAGTCGAAAAATCACGTGATTAATTTTTTACCTTTTAGCGCATTTTCTGATAAATTATATTGAATTCGGTGTTATTTCTTGTTAATTTTTTTATTTCTTAATGTTTTACGGAGTTCCGGTGCCTATCGTCTATATTCGGACTGTTTGACGTTAAGAAGTTCCGTTGTTCCTTCGCAGTTCAGGTCAGTCCAGTAAATCGTTGACCATAGTAAGGTACTTATCTAGTCTTTGATTGTCATAAACCTTCCAATATCATAATCACTTTACAATTCCTATTAGATTTACCCCTGTAAATTCAGTCCTCGTATGTTTGCATGTAGGAATCGGGCCGGACCATGCCACTTGTTGGCGTGTTTCCACGGGTATCTTCGAAACACAAGGTCAAATATTGAGGTAACTATTACAAAATAATTCAATTGTGTTGGTAACCTCCTCGTTTTTAGAAGTCGGTTAAAAATACAACGTAATATTCCACGGATTACAAACTACAAACTAAAGGGTTTAATGTCACTAATGTAAAAATTACAGAACGTTCTGCATCACTTAATTCACACCGCCAGAACTTGTAACCACAACAA
Source organism: Medauroidea extradentata (assembly GCA_003012365.1). Taxonomy (NCBI): domain Eukaryota; kingdom Metazoa; phylum Arthropoda; class Insecta; order Phasmatodea; family Phasmatidae; genus Medauroidea; species Medauroidea extradentata. Next base: position 1,741 of record PNEQ01082785.1, on the reverse strand, counting down.
CATAAAATTGCAGTTGACAGATCTACGTTTTTTCTAAGTTTACTTATTTTAAGTAATCAAAATAAATATAGTTTTTTTCTCGTTATACAGTGACCATGGATTACAAAGGCTCAATTTAATTATGGACTTTTAGCTTTATACGAAACTTTCACGTGTCTCAGACAATATTAAGAATTATTGAGTGGCTTGGATGAGGTTGGTGATGTGACTGAGTACAACGACAAGACAAACTGAACATACATTTCATAACCATTCGTTCATTGTCAACTTCCCGCCATTTTCCTAATTGTGAAAATCATTATAATTGTTAGGGCCGGTGTCACTTACCTCTGTTAAACGTACTACTATCATATGTTATGTACCACATGTTAAATACATTTGAAATACGTTTCATTTTATTTTTCTGGTCAAATTATGCGAGTATAATGTTAACTTATATGAATATTAAGTAGAAAATAGCTTGCAGTGGCTTATATTTGACACTTATAAAACACTCTAACCATTATAAAATACTACAACACAAAATAGTTGTGTTTTTATTGATTTGTTGTATAGAGGGGATTAAATCAGTTGTAATGGAGGTAAAACTGAAATGTTTAATTGGAAAATTTTTAATTCCTAGAGACAATATGGAAGTAGTTGAAAAGTATAAATAAATAATGTTTGTCTGATTGACTCATCAAGCCACAGCCGTAATAGTGAAGTGTAGATTGTGAATTCCTGAACGTGTCTAAACAAGACCGAAGAAGAAAACTCTCTAAATTTGACCTCTACGGGAGTAAAAAGAAATTATTTATTCTATTTTTTAATATAATTTTTGTATCCGTAGGGGATGAAAAGAGGATAAATGTGTCCGGTTCATTAACGGTTATTATATATTCTAGTGTTTATTCTGGTGCAAACTTATGTCTCATCAGAAAATATATGTCGTGCAGCTTTACCATAGCAACAATGATTACCAGCGACTTCTGTATGGCCGTTGTTATTCCAATTGAGGACCCAGGAAACGCTTTTACCGAACTCCAAAAGTATTTCTATAAAGTTCCTTGTCGTGAGAGTTCTGTTTACTTGATGTCCAAATTTTGTTATTACGTAAGTCTTTAACTGGGAGACTATCTCCTGAAAGCATCCTTTCACGTAATCTCCCTCTTCACACAAGGCTCTACCTCATCGAACCATTATTAAGAATGATACTTTCGTAAACGAATTTCGGCTAACGGCAAAATGTGCCCTACCAAAAATTAAGTACCCCCGATTTCTTCCACATTAATAGGAAAAACAAATATTTATAGTCAGAGCCCACGATTTTCTGTTACAGTTTCTTTCAATGCCTTTCGTGTATATATGCATCTCTCTTTCATGGCCAGTGATTGGCTATTTTTAACTTTCAGCGTCCAGGGTCCTACCCACAAATCACAGACGTGTGGTTTCGCAGTAACCTTGTTCCTGTTGGCACAGTCAAATGAGCCACGTCTGTGCAATAATACTGTTACAAGTATGAAGAACACACAAACTTTTCATGTGGGCATTACCCATGAGTTCTTTTGAGATAGAGGTCTTATAATTATAAATAAAAGAGTTAAATCAAGTACTGGATTTAATAGCTCACAAAGCTATGAAATACACAAAACAGTAATCAAATATAACTCTCACAACACAATTAATTACGCACACAATTAGTACTGTTCCACAGAACGTTAATTAACTTAGAAAATTAAAGCACTAGAATGATTACAATTAA
>PNEQ01082784.1:0-22021 GCA_003012365.1 Medauroidea extradentata | reverse complement strand
ATCAGGAGTCAGCTTACACCCGATGGCCCCGCCTCTCGAGGACAACAATTCCGGCCAGAACCGTATTTATTAAATCATTGCTTAATTTCTTGTCACAATTTACATTCATTTACATAAAATGGTTCATTTACTTGTTCACATTATTGATCTCTTAATTACTACATATCTATTACACTGTAACAACTAGCAAAGCCATTGGTTGGACTCCTCCCCTCGTGACCAGCTAGGGAGGTGGTTCGAGCGGGGGTGGGGTGAGGCCCCAAGACACTATGCACCTGCTCGTCTCTCCCTCGTCTTCACAAGGACACAATATCTACAATTTCTTATTTTTAACATAAAACTTGGTGTAGTAATGGTATTTCGATGAGAACTATTGCAATGTGATCGTGATACAATGAGAGGAGAAAGAATGGTCGCAAGACATAGTTATTATTGCACATTAATTTATGATGGTTGACACTGATGACTATTGAATATACTGAATCGGGGTGGCGACCATATGGGCCTGTCACAGAGTCAAACTTTTCTTGAAAAAAAAAGTCTCCTGAGTAAAATACTAAATTAATTAAAATTTTTTACAAGATGTGATATACCCTTTAGCGGTGGCTAGAGAATTTGTGTGGTACCTCATCTTTTATTTTATTCCTAGCTAGTTTTCTGCCGTATCAACATTTTTTTCCTTATAGGTTTGTTGTTGGTTGATTAAACGCTAAGTTCCATTAATCAAAGTTGTGAGGCAGTAAATCTCCCGAACTTCGTAACGTGGCTGCGATATGGCAACAGCGCACGCCGTTAGTCCTGTACTCCAATCTAAGGTTGGGACGCTCTATAGTAATTTGAAAAAAAATATATATATATTTGATAGCCGTTTGATTATTTTGAATCAAAACCGTAACTATCAATGAAATATGTTTGGTTATTCAAATGTTTTCCTTCAATATTTATGAACTCATTTTACTGTAATTTATTGTAACTCTTGTTACTTATTATTTTGTTATGACTTCAAGTATTTTCTGTTAACAATATTTGGTATTTTAAATGCAATTTTTCCGTTTAATATTTTTGTTTTATAAGCAATAAAACTTGTGTTTTCAGTTCAGATTTCTCTTTAGTTGTTCTTTTAACATTTACAACTTTTATTCAACAACAACAGCTCTTTTGTTTATCCTCCTTGTCCACAGAGTTTAACCTTACATAGAATTCAGTACTTCCCAAACATCTTCCCCTTTAAAGATTAAGTCTCACAGGTGGTTTGATAATGCGACCATATCGAGAAGATTTTGACTTGTTTATAGGTGATATTGGTGAAGACGTCACTTCAGTGGTCTTAGATGCTTGAATTGTAGAGTCAGAAGGCTCCGCTGAAGAGACCGAGAGTTCATCTGGAACAAGTGGTGAAACTGAGTGCTCAACTGGAACGTAGGCTTCCGATATATTGGTAGGCTTCATCTTTTCATTGGGATACTGGTTGAGGTGAAACCGGTTTCTTCTTAATCTTCTACCTCCCGTATCAACAATGTAGAAGCGTGGTTCTGTCGAGGGTCTGATGATAATGCCTGGCCGTCTAACATCATTTACCCAAACAGAATCCCCAGACTTTAAAGGCTGAAGTGGACTAACTCTATGATGACGATCATAATTTATTTTGTATTGCTGCCTGTAGTTCTTCTCTTTTTGATGAAGGAGTGTATTATTCGGCTTCTCATCTAAATTGTTTGGCATCATTGGCATAATTTCCCTCAGACGTCTTCCGAATAAGAGTTGTGCTGGGCTATACCCATTCGAAATAGGTGTGTTGCGATATGATAGTAAGGCCAAGTATGGGTCCTCTTTGTTTTCCTTTAACAAACTCTTGGCTATTTTGACTGCTGCTTCCGCTGTTCCATTACTTTGATGAAAATGGGGGCTGCTCCTGGTTACATGAAACCCATATTTTTTAGAGAAGTTCAGAAATTCAGCATTTTCTGACACACTAAATTGAGTTCCGCTGTCTGATCTAACTTCTAACAGAATTCCAAAGCGGCTGAAAGTAGATTTACACTTTTCGATTATTTCTTCTGAATTCAGTCTCTGAAGTGGGTAAATGTCGAAATATCTTGAAAAACAGTCTGTTATTACAATAAACCATTTGCCTTCATATTTGAACAAATCCAAGGCAGCTGATTCCCATGGTCTATTCGGCATAGTACTAGGGAGAAGAGGTTGATGCATATTATGTCTGTTTTCCGAACAAATTTTGCACTGGTTAACCATCATGGCGATATCTGAAGACAATCCAGGCCACCAACGACATTGCTGTGCTCGCAGTCTGCATTTGGTGATTCCCATGTGTCCTGAATGTATTCGGTGAAGCATGTCTTCACGAAGAGATCTTGGGATTAAAATTCTCGTTCCTCTGAGAATTATGGCTTCTGAAACTGAAAATTCATCCTTAACAGGAAAGTATGCTAATAATTTAGATGGTCATTTTTCCTTTTCAGGCCACCCTTGTCTAATGAAGGTAGAGATCTCTCTACATTCTGGGTAATTTTGTTGATGTTCGCATATTTCTTTCATTTTATCATCTGATACATTTCTAGTTTGAATAATGTATTGCACATATGCATCTAACTCTTCATCTAAATCGTAATTTTCAGTTTCATTCAAGGGACTCCTAGACAAACAATCTGCAACAGAAAGATGTGCCCCTGGTGTATATATCATTTTGTATGAAAAACGCATCATTCTTAAGCGAAGACGTTGTAGGCGTGGTGATAGATCATCTAACTCTTTGGTTGTGAATATTTTCAACAATGGCTTATGGTCAGTTTCGATAATTATTTCTTTCCCAAGAACATATTCTTTCAACTTGTCACAGCTCCACGTAATGGCAAGTCCCTCTCGTTCGATGTTTGAATAGTGTTTTTCTGTCTCTGTTAGTGTACGTGATACGTATGAGACAGGTTGCCATGTTTCATTTGTTTTCTGTAATAGAACTGCACCCAAGCCATTGGAAGATGCATCAGCTGATATCATGGTGGGTAGCCTATGATCATAAAATGCTAATACTGGAGCATTACATAGAATTTCTTTGATCTGATCAAAAGACTTCTGTTGGTGTGTCTCCCAACACCATTCGTTTTTTAAGTTCAAAAGATCGTCTATGGGTTTTAAAAATTGCACTTTTGTTAGGAATGTATTTTCCCAGAAAATTTACTAACCCAAGGAAACACTGCACTCCTTTTTTATCTGTAGGAGGTTCCAGTTCCATAACTGCTTTAACTTTTGCTTCATCCACTCTTATTCCATCTTGAGAAATGGTATGACCCAGAAATTTGACAGATTCCTGTGAAAAAATTGTTTTCTCTTTATTAAGAGTGATGCCAGCATTTTGAAATTTTTTAAGAACTTCCTCCAATATTTTGTCATGCTCTTCCTGGTTGCTACCCCAAACTAGTGTATCATCTAAATAATTAATTGCATTTTTTTGTCCTCTGATTATTTCAGAAATACGATATTGGAACTCATCAGGTGCAGATGTTATACCAAATGGAAGAACTTTAAATCGGAATCGTCCAAAAGGTGTCAGGAAAGTTGTCAAGTCTTGAGATACTTCATCCAATGGAACCTGCCAAAATCCATGATTTGCATCCAATTTGGAAAACACTTTGCCCGTAGATAGCTGAGCTAAAGTGTAATCAATTGATGGTAATGGGTGTACTGGTCGTCTCACAGACTCGTTAAGTTTGGAAAGATCTACACAGATTCGAATATCCCCATTCTTTTTAGGTACAATCACCATAGGTGAGCACCACTCTGTTGGATGGTGAACAGGTTCAATGACACCCAATCCATCAACCATTTTCTCGAGCATTTCTTTTGTTTTTTTTTTAAGTATGGAAGTGGGATTTTACGATGAGTAAATATTGCATATGGTTTTGCACCATCTTTCAATTCAATCTCATATTTTTTGTTATTAGACCCAGGCCAGAAAATAGACGAGGGTATTTCTGGAAATAGGTTCCCTTTACTTCTTGATCTGATACACTCCTAATGTGTGGGAAAAGGTTAAGTTTCTCAATAGCAGGTTTACCAAGGAGTGGTATATTGCACGAATCAGATACGTAAAATGTTTCAACACAGTCTATCTTTTTGTAACTGATTCTAGTCTGAACTATACCCTTAACTGAAAGAGGTTTTCCATCAGCACAAACCAAGTTCTTGCTAGTTTTCTGGAGTGGGATTTTTCTGTCTAGTTTAATGTCTGCTGGTAATATAGATACATCAGCCCGTGTGTCTATTTTGAATAATATTTTAGATGCCCCAATTTGAACAGGAATTGTCCATGGATCATGTAATGTAGACACTTGATACTCGATTTTTACAACAAAAATTGATTTGCCCTGATCAGATAATAATTCTTCCTGTCCAACTTGGTTAACCTGTGGTTTTGCACGGCAAACTCTCGAAAAATGACCTGGTTTTGAACAGTGATAGCATTTCGCATCTTTTGCGGGACATTCATTTCGACTGTGTGAACACTTGTAACCACACCATTTACAGTGTACTTGTTCAGGTTTTTTGTTGGAAACGCTAAAATTAGTGTCATAAGGAATATGTTTCGTCTTTACAAAACGATCCTTTGCTTGAACGTTGTCAACAGAAGCTATATCGAGTTCGGCTTTTTGTTGGTTCAATTCCTCCGAGTTGCGAAGAGTGGTAATAGCTAATTGTAATGTTAAATTTGGGTCTAACTGCAGGCGATCACTAAGTGTTTGACCTCTCATACCAATGATAACAATCATGAGTATCATCTCTTCCTCCAAGTCACCCCATTCGCATGTCCAAGAGAGATTATATAAATCAGTGATAAAGTTTTCTGCAGTTTCCATTGGATTTTGTCTTTTCCTTAAAAATCTGGCCCGTTCATAAATGATATTTTTGCGAGGAGTAAAATAATCGTCAAAACAGTTAAGGACAACATCATAATTTTCTTTGTCCTTGTCGTGAAAAGAGAATGATTCTAAAATTTCCTCTGCTTTTTCTCCCATGCAATATATAAGAACATATATTTGTGTCTTACCTGGATTATTCTTCAAATTACTAAATGCACGATATCTCTCAAACCTTTTTTTCCAAGTTGACCATTCATTAGGCTTGAAAGAGAATTGTTCAGGAGTCTTAACATTTATTGTTAATGATTTTTCAGTTCTGTTCTCCGAATCATTCATTTCAATTCTGAATTTCGACTGCGCCATGTTTTATAAGCAATAAAACTTGTGTTTTCAGTTCAGATTTCTTTTTAGTTGTTCTTTTAACATTTACAACTTTTATTCAACAACAACAGCTCTATTGTTTATCCTCCTTGTCCATATAGTTTAACCTTACATAGAATTCAGTACTTCCCATACAATTTTGGAGCTTGGTAGTCGTGTACCTGACGTGTTTGGCACATACTACGCCCGGCAAAGTTATGTTTGCAAGCTGATTAATGATAACTTTACTGCCGGTTATAAATGATTGCTTTATATTAAAGTAATAAAAGTATTAAAGTATGCTGACTGATAGCAAGCTATTTCAGGAGACGTAGAGAATGTGTGTGAAGTGAGCATATATATATGGCTTATAAGTCAAGTGATACACTTCACATAAGCAACAAAGAGGCAGTTCTGAACTGCCACTGACAGACATTCTCTACTGCGAGGCAGTGGCAGATTTATTGTGGCATTGTTGGTGGAAGACAGTATATGGGAAGCTGCACCAGTTTTGGCCCTGCTCTGTATATATGGCTACGACTGGTGGTCATGCATACTGCATGCACACACAGACATTAATGCACATAACTATGGCAAATACATATTCTGACAATGCATGACTGCAAGCATTTACTGTGCATACATAAGCACACAAACAAATACTTGTACTAAAATCTGATCCGTAGCATTTTATTGCTACTTCACATGCAACCACATTACGTCAACATTTAGGTATCTACATTTTTACAAAATACACCATCTAAAAAGTTCAACTCGAACAGTTAATTTATGTAGAGATATACATTCAACACTAATTCACTTAAATAAACTGCCAACTTTACAGGCAAATTCTATTGTAACTTATTGCAACGATGACACACCTTACTACAATTAGTATTAAGAGTTGAAATACAAATTACAAATGTGTATGTACGAGCTGGTTTTTTTTACGTAAAACATTGTTATTGATAAACACTTGTGATGTCGGAAAGAAATGATGACATGTATTAATGTTTCCAGGAAATATACGCCTTCCACCTTCCAGTTGATACAAATTTAAATACCACTGATTGCAGAAACATTTAGTTCACAACATGCTCTTGGGTAATTTAAAGAAGGAACAATAACTATGTGTAGAAACAGCAGTCACGTGATTATGATGCACCCCCCCCAACCAAGTAATGTTAGGTTAGTTTTCGTAAAATAATATAATTAGGAGGTTCTCCAAGGCCACATTTATTGTTCATGCTGCGAGCCGTACAAGTCGATACACGCAGTGCAGGATCAATTGACAAGGCATCCTACTACAACACTTGCAGCAGGAGCTCTTCACATCTCGGCACATCTTCTCTTCAATTCTCGTCACAATGGCCAACATTGGCTTCCCTCGCCCTAAATGCGCCAAACATCTTGGGCAAGTCCATGTAAATATTACCCTATTTTCAGCACTACACCTCCTATATTCACCACATAAAGAGATCACTACACAGTTGTGCAGAGAACTATCATCACAACTGCCAACATGCCCGATAAACTATTCACTGCGCTTATTTGTATTTTACTTCAGCATATGTATTATCTTAAACCAATTTACTCCTTTTTAGCTAGCATATCACATTAATTTTTATTTAAATACAAATCTTAAATTTCTTTATTATAATTACTAGCTAAATACACTAAATATTATCCTTACTTTCTCTTAACTCCAATTTAAATCTCCTATCCCCCACTTTGAAGAGCACTTCTGCCTTGTACAGTTGCCACGTGTCCAGCAAAGTTCATTTTTGGGAAAATAAGGGTAAGACATTATTCTCGACGTACATGAACCCGATAAGCAAGTCGCTATGAACCAGGCACTCTTCCACTGCTGAATGTGTGATTTGTTGTAAAATGCAGTTTTGCCTGGCAGAACTTTTGTGGTTGCCTACTAGGCTGTGCTACAGTTCTCACGTGTTGTTGTTTAGGTAATGTTGAAGACGGCAAAATAAACTGTGAATTTGTCAAGAAGAGAAATTACAAAAATTATTGAAGAATAACTAATATCTGTAATTTTTAAATACTTCAAAAAGTTATCGAACATTTGGTACTAAATGACAACGTACTATTTCCAAATGCAATCGGTAGCAACAATATTACATATCAAATTTAAAAAATTATTTTCCAGTTTAATTATGTTTAAACCAATTAATTGTAGTTTGCCTGTCAGGTGCGGCAGTGACAGTCGAAGAAAATGAATATTTTACTATCGCATTCAACAAAGGAAAATCTAGTTTACTTTACGCAACACCATAAGACTGAAAACTGTTTGAGCAGAGAAAAACTATACTACAGCTGTAGACCCAGCACAAATGGGAAAAGGTAACTTGATTATCGGATGTTGAGGATAACCATGGACGTACGACATTGCGTCACTGTGTCGTCCAAGATACTCAGGGGAGAGAAAATAAAACAAGGAAAAACAAGCCAAGACTAGCTGTAGTCAGAAAATACAGGTAAAATAAAACTCATGGTTAATCCCTCATGAAATCATGTCATATAATGCACCAAGAAAACATTAAACAATTAAAACGAAGTTAAAAACCAAACTAAATGTAGCGAAGAACAACTGAAGAGACAGAGAACAAGAACAACACACAAGCCTGGACGAACAACGAAAACTGTGAACGACAATGGACGAGTTTGTTGTGGCGTTTCATGAGCTGACAGCTGCATTGCGTTGTCTTACGTGTTTTCAGTTGTCCAGTATGTTTAGTTTGGATTGCTACTTGTTTTTATTTTTATTAATTGCTATTCTCTTCGGACATAATCTGACATGTATTTTACGTGTATGTTCTGACTGCAACTATTCCTTGCTGGTTTCTGCTTGTTTTGTTTCGGCTAGTTTCTGGACGACACAGGGCTGCAGTGGCTGATGTCCACGATTATACTCGGACCATTCACTCCCAGTAATTTAGGCTTTCGTACATGTTAATTTGATTCTCCCCAATATTATTGAATTAACACAGGTTTCATCGTTCTGAAACGGCGTTACATCCCTATCTTCTGGAGGTCACTTTCATTTCTATACGTAATAACTATAGTTTGGGCATGGTTTTTGTATGTCATAAAATGTTGTTAATTTTTAATGGACATGTCTATGGGACAAAATATGGCAGACTTGTATTAGTTCTTTGTTGAGAAGCCTGTAAAATTATGTATGTTTTTTACAATATATAAGCACTGTATGGCTCACTGGGTGTTTTATTACAACAGGTTATGGGCCCAGAACATCGTCTGTGCATTTTAGTTGAGTGGAACACAATTTTTTTTTGTTATTTGGTTATCCGGGTTATGCGCGCTGAGCTTATTTATTTGTTGTTTGTTTATTTTGGTTATTGGTTGTTATAAACTTTCCCTTGAAGTTGGTGTCAGAAAATAATTTGAGCTCATGGAAATTTCAAACCAAGGTTTCTTTAAAGACTAAAAACTTTTACAGCGTAATTGCAGGTGATGAACAGAAACCAGACACAGGTAGGCCTAATGACGAACTTCTAAGAGACAGGTTATTCAAGAATTCCAGGGTTCAAGATATAATTGTGTCTCGACTTGATAATGATCCGATCTCGTACATACTAAATTGTGAAACCGCTGCAGAGATTTGGAATAAGTTACTCACTGTGAATGAGTTTGATATTATTTTGCTTCATCAAAAGTTTTTCAACTTGCATTACAAGGCGACGGAATTTCAACATTTTTGTCTGAGGTGGACGAACTGGTTAGCCAAATTAGACAGGTAAAAATTAAAGGAGTACACATTTCAGAAACCATGGTTATGACTAATATTCTCATAGCACTTCCGTCTAAATTTTCTTAATTTTTGTCAGCGTGGGATTCTGCGCCGGCCGAAGGAAGAACGTTGAATAAACTAACGGCACGACTGTTACTTGAAGAGGAACGAATGAATGCTACTGAATACAAAGAGAAATCACTAGGGTTTGCTGCTGCTTGTAGTTCTACCAATAGGAATAGTAAAAGGGAAGTGAACATGGTGAGATGTCATGAACGTGGAAAACTAGGCCATGTTAGGGCAAAACTCTTCAAGTTGAACCCACCATTACGTTGCCACTATTATAATGAGCTGGAACATAGAAAAAAAAACGATTTGTTTAAATTGAAAGGTCAAGTTTGTTCAGCAAAAATAAAAATGAAATAAACAGCAGTACAAATGACTGCATGAATAACAGAAGGGAAGAAGCTTCTGTCGTCTTGAGGAGTTCTGCTTTGTTGTGTGACAGTCTTGAAATTAATGTTTGGTTTATAGACAGTGAGGTTAGTGAACGTTTGTGTTGTCAACGTGAACTGTTCACTAGACTACTTACCAAGAATTGACTATAGTAAGGCGTGTGTGCTTAGGGGATGGTAGAAATTTGAATGCTGTAGGCATTGGTGACACAAAAATGAAATAAAAAATAGGTGAAAAAAAGTGAATCCAAATTACATTGCAAGGTGCACGTTTTGCTCCTTATATGGCGGAAATTTTATTTTCTGTGGGTTCTGCCCCAGATAAAGGCTATAAGATGGTAACAGATGGTAGTACCTCACGTATCTTGAACAAAAATGATGAAGTGTCTGCAACAGCTTATCAAGTTGGTAAATTGTAAGAAATGAACTTTGGAGCAGCTGGTATTGTGTGTGCTTTTTCTTCTCATGACTGGGACCTACATTTGAAAGAGTGGCACATCAGAATATGAAGCAAGATGTAACATACCCATTAGGTCGCCATCATGATCAATTATATTGAATAGTCATCAGTGTCAGCCAACTATCATAAATCCACATGTCTTAATATATATGTCTTGCGACAACCCGTTCTCCTCGCCATTACATCAGGATCACATTGAAATAGTTTTCATTAAGGTAACCTTATGTACCAAGTTTTTTTACAGATAAATAGAAAATTGTACATATTGTGTCTTTGTGAAAACGAGAAAGAGAAACAGGTGCAGAGAGTGTCTGGGGCCTCGCCCCACTCCCGCTCAACCCCTCCCCCCAGCTGCTGAACAGGAGGGGAGCTGATCCAGCCAATTGTTTCGTAAGTTCTCATTGTATTGTAGTTACTTATTAATTAAGAAATCAGAAATGTTAACACGCAAAGGAACCATTTTATGTAAATGGATGTAGATAGGAAAAATAAATTATGGAATTATTTAATAACCACGGTTCTGTCCGGAATTGTTGTCCTCGAGAGGCGGAGCCATCGGTTGAAAGCTGGCTTCTGATTTGCCCAAATCGAACTGGAGCTTGAGGGTCAAGTGACGGGGTATTTTTGTCGCGAATGAGAAGCCAAGCGAGCCGCAGTAACTGTTTAGGGACAGTCGTTTGTCGGCGAGCGATGGAGGACGGCACACCGGGTGCCGCCGACAGGTGTCGAAGTGGGCTTCGCGACGCCGCAGTAGAGATAGAATTGTGGGCCGAGGTGCCATCATCATCATTGTTGTCCTGGGGCGTCAGGACGTCATCAAGATATCGCCAAGTCAGGAAGTACGTCGGGCCGAGACACCTAAGATTGGTAATTGTATAGACATTGTGAGACGAGGCAACTGATATTCTAAGTAGTTGTTAGGGTCTCTGTGCACGCGACTGTTATCATTAAGAGCCGTAGCGACAATTCTGCGATAGTAACGGTCCGCCCCGAGAGGACAGCAACGACGTGCTACCCGGGTAAAGGACTTGCAACCTTTTTCATTACAGTATCCTAGTGTCTAGAACTTTAACCCATTAATCAATAGTCAACCAAACATACACAGAAATTAAATAAGTTAAAAAGAGAGACGAGAGACCATCGTAAAGTAAAGAATGTTTTAAACTCTCATTGTGAAAAGTGCTTGGATGATGACAACACAGCTTGTGAACCATGCGTAATGGGGAAGCAGACAATGAATAACTTCAAGAAAAGTGATTCTATGTCAACAAAGGTGGAGAGATCATTCATTCAGATTTATGTGGTCCCATGGAAGAGTCATCAATTGGTGGATAAAGTTATTTTCTTTTGTTAAATGATGATTACTCTCACTTAAGGTTTGCGTATTTTATTAAACATAAGCATGAAGTGACAGAAAAGTTGAAGACATTCCTAGCGATGATCAAATATCACATGGGCAACATCATCATAGTGTTGTGGACTGATTGTGGAACAGAGTATTTCATCTGAAGCTAAAATAATGTTGTCAGATTTACGCATAATCCATCAAAAATCAATACCTTACTGTCCCAAGCAGCAAAGTAAAATCTAAAGAGAAATGAGGACAGTCGTGGAGTCGGCAAGGACGATGATGATGACAACAGAATTGGGGAAAGAGTTTTGGGCAGAGGCTGTTAATACAGTTGTGTATGTCTTGAACAGGACTGGAACAAGTACAGTTGAAGGTAAGACTCCATGTAATTTATGGTTTGACAAGGACTATGACATGTAACAACTAAAGACATTTGGATCTATTGTGTACATTCATGTACCAAAGGTCAAAAGGAGAAAATGGGATCCTGAGTCTAAGAAAGGTTTGCTCATGGGGTATGCTGAATCATCTAAGGGTTATCATGTTTACATACCTAGTAAAGAGAAAATTTAACTTTGCTGCAATGTGATATTTGTCTCTTCTGATAGTAAACCACATTGCACAACCAATCAGGTAAATTTGAGATTTCATATGAACATCCTGATTCAAACGAAGGATAGTAACAATTTAAACGAGACAAGTGAGGCAGAAGAAGAGGAAACATTTTTAGGTTTTGAGAAAAACGCTAGGGTTGAAGGCAGGCAGTCAAGTACTAATGAAGAGGTCGAACATCCTCCATTTAGCGGTCTTCATGACAGGAACAAAATTCAGAGACTTAAGAAACTTAAAGATTTTTAAATGTAATTTGTTTCGGACATTATACCTGAAGATCATGAAACATATGAAGATGCACTCAGTGTGTTGAAGCTGAAGAATGTAAAAATTGCTATTAATCAAGATATAAACACACTACTTGAAAATCACACTTGAATGAAGTAGAAAATCGAGAGGGTGATCCTGCTATTGATACAAAATGGGTCTTCAAAACTGAAACTGATGATTAAGGCAACAAAACATCTTATGAAGTCAAGCTAGTTGCTCGAGGCTTTCAGCAAGCTGAAAGTTTTGATTTTATGAATACATATGCACCTGCAGCAAAACTTACAATATTACGTGTACTATTGGCTACAGCAAATCAATTGGTTTTATCAGTACACAAAATGGATGTTTCAGAAGCATTTTATGTGGAGAAATAGAGGATATTATGTACCACAAGGCGTTGAAACAACTCAAAAGTATAGAGTCATAAAACTAAATTAATCAATATATGGTCTCAAGAAGTCTCCAAATATGTGGAAAAAAATTCAACAGTACTATGGAGAAACTATATTTTAGCAGGTCACAGACAGATAGCTGTCTGCATCATTAAGTGTGCGAAAGTGGAAGCCTGTACAAACTGGTTTAAGTAGATAACTTGATTATTGTAAGAAGTGACGTGGATCACATAACATCAGGGAAGTCTGAACTAAATAGCTTCTTTAAAACGAAAGATTTGGGTCATGTTAACACCTACCTTAGAATATTGATTGATCATGACACTACAACTGCAACAACCAAGTTGAATCAGACATCTTACCTAAAGGAAGTTCTCAAGATATTTTATATGGAAAACTACAAGCCAGTATCAACGCCTATTGATCCCAACTTCAAAGTTTGTCTAAAGGATGCAAAAATGGGAAGTAAGAAACATGAATCAGATTGTCGCATGTTAATTAGTTGCTTGATGTATGTGATGTTGGGCACAAGACCAGATCTGTGTTGGCCAGTTAGTTTATTAAGCAGATATCAGAGTCCAGCTATTAAGGAACTGTGGACAGCATTGGAGCGAGTTCTTCGTTACATCAAAGGTACCGTCGACTTATGTCTGGTTTACAGAAGTAGTCAAATGCCTGAGCTTCGTAGTTTTGTGGATGCTGACTGGGTTGGAGACATAGAGGAGAGAAAGTCGACAGCAGGGTTTGTCTTCATGTTAGGAAATAGTACTCTGTCCTGATCATCCAAGAAGCAATCATCAGTTGCTTTGTCTTCAACAGAAGACGAGTAGGTAGTGACGAGCGCAGCTGTTGCAGAGGCCTGTTGGCTGAAGAAACTGTTCGAAGGACTTGCAGTTGTCGAGTGACCAATCAGTGAAGGGCAATCAGTCGGCAATCTATGTGGCCAACAATGCAGAAAACAGATGACTTAAACATGTAGATGTTCGTCATCACTTCGTTAAAGAAAAAGGACTAGTTGAGCTTTATTATTTACGTTAAGAAGATCAGTTAGCTGATGTCTTAACAAAGGATCTGCCTCAACCTCAATTTGCCACTGACTGACTGACTGGACTGACGACCGACCGACTTTACATATCAAACTGCAGCCCAAACCACTGAACCTAAAATCAGGTCGTAGGCGAGCACTAAGAAGTGATTTTTCGAAATTCGACTTCAAAGGGGGTGAAAGAGGGTGAAATGTGTTTCCGAAGAAACGTCTATATAGCTCAAACCCGTCGGCCTATCGTTGTGATTTTTACATTAGAAGGACTCTCATAAACATGCATATTAGCCAATTTAAGTTTTTTTTAAATTAAACATTTAAGACGGCGAAAATACCTTAAATGTGTTTCTGATTAACTATCGATATCTATCGAATCCTCCGAGATAAAGAGTTGGTTATCTCTTCAAAATGTTGCTTACGTAAATACCCAAAAAGCAGTATTAGGGTTTTTTGAATTTCGACCCCCAATCAGTAAAAATGGGCAAAATGTGTTTTTCATGAATTGTCTATATCTTTGAAACACAATTGGCAATCATCGTGGTCATTACTTTAATTGGTTACTTATACAAATGTCTATGACAGGACTCCAAGAAGTTTCGAAATTCTTTAATTAAGGGGGTAAAAATACGTGAAATTTGTTTCCGATTATCCCTCCAAGTCTATCGAATAAATCGCGATATCGAAGTACTCTTTGCTTTGAATGCGTGATATTGTAAATATCCAAGTACCATTAAAATATATTTTGCAAATTCGGCCCTAAACCGAAAAAAAGAGGTAAAATGTGTTTTCGATTCACAATCGATAAATATCGATCCCGTTGATTTTTATATAGCGAAGTGATTTTTGATTAAGATTGATGCTTACTCAAATACCTGAAAAGTAGTATAAGAAATTTTCGAAATTCGCCACCTAAGGATGTGAAAAGGGGTGAATAGTTGTGTAAAGTGTTTTCAATTATCGTCGATATATCTTGAACCCAGTGGGCTAATGTTGATTTTTTCACGTCCACGATACACTAATAAAGTATTCTAAAACATGATTCAAGGGTTTTTTGAAATTTACTCTCTTATGTGGTGAAAAAGACCTTGAACGTGTTTTAGATGAATCCTCGATATATATCGAACCCGTCGAGATATACTATTAATTTTTGTTTCAGGATGATGATTACAGAAATTATCACAAAACTGTTTTAAGATTTTTCGAAATTAGGTTTCTCAGTACTGTGCAGATGTGATGTGTATTTTTAGTGAATGATCGATTTCGATTCGACTGAACGGGCTAGTGATGTGATTTACACTTCAATTGGATACTTATACAAGTGTCTAAGATGTGAAATTAAAATATTTCGAAATTCGACACCCAAAAGGGTGAAAAAGCACAAACTTTGTTTTCCATCAACCCAGGATATCTATCTAACCAGTAGCGATATTGAGGTGTTGTTCGCGTCAGAGTGATGCTTACGTAAGTATTTAAAATTTATATGTAATATTTTTTACTTTATAAGATAACTTGATTGTTAAGAATAGAACTAAGTTGGTCAATATTCAAGGCAGACGATCCGAAAGCAGGAACGAGCAGCGAGAAATAACCTGTACAGGAGTTTCACTCTACAGTAACCTATCGAGACGTGGTATTGTACAACATCTATACGCCCAGGACACGAATATTTTATTTTTTTAAAATTAAATCTTGTTTTCATGAATTATTTCGACGTTACGTGACGCAGTTGTTTTTTTACTCAGGTCTAAATTCCGGGAGGTTCTCGAATCGAATTCCGTTAAAAGCTGCGTGTGAATGTCCAATTCTGACACTCAAAAGCTACTAGGCACATCGAATTTGTGCAATTTACATTAAGTCGATTAAAAGGGGTAAAATTGCAGTTCACTTTCCACTTTGGTTCCTCTACAACATCAGCTGACATATCGTCGGTATATTACCAAAAGTGATTAAGACAAAATGTAATTTTTTTTTAAAAAAACACTATTAAATTGTAGATATTAACAAAAATGTGGTAAGTTACTTTACTGTGACACAACAGTACGAAGCGACGAATATACTTTAAACTTGTGCAATTGTCCGCAAAACAACATATACACATTCCTAGCATTTTTATCATTATATATCATTTTGACATTGTAACTTTTGGCAGTAAACCGACGATATATCATCTCACTAATCTCAAGTTAGGGGCACCAAACACGTTTCTGCGAAACCTTTTTACCCTCTGAAACTTTGTAATGGCAATAAAGTTCAAGTGAATATTTGAAAATATATAATTGAGGGCGTCGTCACCAATGGTTATGCACAGGGTAAATCAGATGTTTTTCATTCGATTAACCTCTTACCTTAGGTGTCTGTAATCACCCCACAACGTCAAATTGGCAGGGCTATAAATAAGGCCCACGCGAAGTCGCTGTTAGTTGCAGGGACAAACTTAAGACTGCTTTTCACATGGGCAGTTATCGCTACTTCTGGGAGCCAATTCTTGAAATGATGTGAGATTATTTCAGTGCGAATTTTCTCGGAATTTCGTAATGGATTCCATTTTGCTATTCTTGAGTGAAAATAACTTCGAAATGAAATGATTCCATGCTGAAGAATCTCACATGTTCTTAGGGTCGTGAGACGCAACTCTGCAACGCCTTGAAGACGGCAGCAATGACACTTTCACCGTGTATTTCTACAAACCTCACTCTTTCAAACAGACGAAATAAATCAATAAAGTACTGCAGAGTGCCCGCGCGTATATTTAAATTGTGTTAATACTTTGCTTGTTCATTTTATAATACATTATCGCAACAAACAATTAATTTTATCATGAAACATGTATTTAACGTTACAGGTATGCATAGAACAGTATATTATGTATAATGAGAGCCAAAGTATGAGTGAGACTATAGCGTAGTGGTAATAGCGCATGGCTAAATGCTCTGTGCGGAGTACCTTTGAAAATAGGTTTGAAGCGCTTCACCTTCTTATCGTTTATTTATGTGGCAAATTCGTTACTCATTTGCAATTTTACTAACGAATTTAAATATTTTTTAATCGTTGTAACGTAATTATTTGAAATACCATACCATGTAGACCTACTGTGTTTTTACTAACCCAAATTTTGTATTGAGCATTCCACCAAAAAATAAATAGCCAATAAACCAACTCTTAGTTATATCTCCTTTTGTGGCAACTTAAATTTCAGTACCTACGAGAAGTGTGCAATACAAAAACAATCTTACGTAGCAAATTTAAACTTTGCAAACAGCCGTGCTCGTAAAAAAAAAAAGGCAATGTCGTTGTGTTCGTAAAATAGCAGCAAGATGGCAGCAGTGTCCAGAATTTCTAATAAAATGACTCGTGAATTAAATTTCTCTTGATGAAGACTTTGTAACTATTTGTACGCAATAATATTGCATTACAAAACTGGTTGCTTGTTAATTATATATATATATATATATATATTCTTTATAATTCCGTCTATACACGTGCGAATATTGCGCGCGACCACAGAACAACCGATTTTCTCCTCCATAGGGCGCGTTCAGTGCGTCATAACTTACAAGTAGGCCGTTCTGTTCACTCGCAGATTTCTGCCGCGGGAGCGTAACCGGAAGTTCGAAACTGAGGAAGATCTCGCACTAAGATTTCTGCCATGTTTCGAAGTTTAGTAAGTGAAATTCGGCAATTCGAAATAATCTCGTAACAACTCGAGAATCGACCCAGCAGAATTAGTTCAACAAGGCTCTTGGACATTCTAACACTTGATGACTGAAGTACCAATCTTGTGTACAAAGAGGTTTTTCAATTAAAGTAAATATTATCAGTTACGAATAATACTTGCGAGCAAAGCCACGGGGACTGCTAGTGGTAATATACAAAATCATACACACGCTAAATTCCAGTAAGCAAATATATCTCACATAATATAAATTTGTCTTGCTGAATGTACAAATATGATAAACAACAAATTATTATTGCAGGTGTTTGCAGGCTTTCGTGGCCATTGTTTATATTAATATATTGGCTTTCGAGGTTGAGCTACGTCGTAGTGGTGGAAGAGATGTTTCACCTCGCATTGCAGCAGATATATTCATGGTTGATATCTTGTGTTTTGATAACGAATATCTGAGTTACAAATTGCTAATAATACATAGCCACGGACATGCCACCAAATACGATATACTACTAGATGCAATTATGTTTATATGCATTGACGGCCGAATACAAAAATATGCTGGAAGATCAATCACATTGTCCACTACTGACAATACTTCAGTTAACAATGTAGGCAACCTAACCTACTTCATGTTAGAGGACTTGCAAATTATTTAACAGGACTTCCATAGCAATACGTGAGTTTAGGTATATTTTCATTGTGTCTGTACTCTGTATTTGTGTTCCCGTAACTCGAAATGTACTACCTTAAGGGGACCGCCTACACAGGTCACCAGGCAGTGCTCTCAACCTCAGCTAGTATTAGTTTATTATAATACTGCTCAACGTACGTAAGTGAATTATGCATAGTATTAGCACTAGGAGTAGTGTGCTCATGCGAATACACATGTCCGGACCTACAGTTATCAGTAGAACTTATTTTATCGCTGCAGAAAATAGCAATAATGAATAATTTAGTTATCATTTTTACGTATTAAATCATTGCGTACAATCTAAAACATATGCTATAGAGGGAAGGTAGTTCATAAAAAACTTATTACTGGTACTTGGTTCAAGCCTCGTGTGCAGATACACCTATGAAAACAGCGGCAGACATTTGAAAACAGATAAGAAACGTAATGAAACTTTAGTCTCGTTCGTAACATATGATACATTATATTATGTTAGAATAACGTATGTGTTTACGCATATATTTAATTACGTATACCTGACAATACGGATAGTTCCTTGTTTACAATTGAGTATAGAACTATATGAGAAAATTAGTAAAAAGTAAGGATATTCTTCTATGACACATTAAGACTGCTAAAGGAGGATGTAACGTACTAGTTTTGAGAAACTAACAAAAAAGTTTTACATTATTTAGAAATGTACTTAAAAGGGAACACTAGTGTGTTATCGTGCTTAGTTTTTCCTTTCGTTGTAGGTTACTGTGAGACCGAACGAAGGTTACACCTCCAGGTTACTATGAGACCGAACCAAGTTTACACATATAAGTTACTGTGAGACCGAATCAAGGTTCCATCTGCAGGTTATTGAGAGACCGGACCAAGGTTACACTTGTAGAATACTGTGAGACCGAACCATGGCTTTACCTGTAGGTTACTGTGAGACCGAACAATGGTTTTTACTGAAGGTTACTGTGAGACTGAACAAAGGTTTCATCTGTAGATTAATGTGAGACCGAACTAAGGTTTCACCTGAAGGTTACTTTGAGACCGAACAAAGGTCACACCTGTAGGATACTGTGAGACCGAACCAAGGTATGTTTGTGTATTTTGTTCATTCTGTGGTCATATTTTCAAAATGGCAGCAATTCCATATTTTAGAATAGTATTACATATTTTAGTATATATATATTTTTAGAATTTCACAAAACTTGGCACAAATATGCTACTACATGCAAATCTGACATTACTTTTGTGTATTTTGAACATTCCGTGTTCATAATTTCAATATCGCGGCCGTTTTCATAATTTTTTACATTATTATATCTTAGGAATATTTTTTTCTAAATTTTATCAACCATGGTACAAATATAATGTATACAAATTTGACTTGACTTTCGTTTATTTTGTTTATACTCTATTTATACTTCAATTTATAAATTACGGAAGATTTTTTATTTTTAGAGTAATATTAGATACGTTGGGAAATATATTTTTAGATAAATGTCAAACATTGTACACATTCATACAAACTTCATTCGACTTTTGGGCTCTTCGTTAATTTTATGTTCATAATTTCGTAGCTTTAGCTGATTATATACATTTTTTTTTTTTTTCATAATTTGAATTATCAGATGAAATAGAATCAGGAATTGCATCAAACCTGGTACCTACGCATACTACAAACAGAGCGGAATTGACATTTGCGTAATCCGTTTATCCTTTTGTTATATCTTAAAACGGAGGTTGTTTTTTTATCTTTCTGAAAGAAAGACTTTTCAGAAAATTGTTTCAAACAGCGTACTCGTATATTACTGAGTAAGCTGACTTATATTTTGCATATTTCGTTTATCATACGTCCAAATCAATATTATTATTTAATAGTCCTAGATTATGTAAATAATGTTAACATTCAGAGTAAATTTGCACCCACTTTGAATAAATTAGGCTTATTAGTTATGTCTGTAACTTCTTGTTACTGACGGCATTACTTCGTAACAAACCAATACACTAGAATTTTTACTGCTGTCCTGACGAAATTTTTAATGTTGTTGTCAGTACTTGACCATAGTTTCTTACATTTTAATTTAGCTGTGACTGGTTACTAAAGCAAGCTATTTTACGAGATATATGACACTAAAGTAGATACAGTGGTACATAATTTTTTAACATTTCAGTGTACGGGACTTTGAAGTTTACCTCAGA
This sequence comes from Medauroidea extradentata, assembly GCA_003012365.1. Classification (NCBI taxonomy): domain Eukaryota; kingdom Metazoa; phylum Arthropoda; class Insecta; order Phasmatodea; family Phasmatidae; genus Medauroidea; species Medauroidea extradentata. Next base: position 1,897 of record PNEQ01082784.1, on the reverse strand, counting down.
CAATTTTTTTCAGACAACTTGATATGTTTATATAGACAACATAATGTGTGATATTGTTATGTATACCTACGTATGCATATAATATTATACACGGAATAGATTAATACAACAATTATGGTTTAAAATAAAAACAAACATTGTACATACTTTACTGTAAATACGGCTTACTACACTGAAAAAAATACTTATTAGACACTGCAAAAATATTTTCTTAAAATGGACCTTACCAAAATTTTTGTAGTGTTTACAAAACTTTTACTAGTCACTACAAAATTTTATTGGGGACAACAAAATTTTTTGGTGGTCACTACAAAACAATTTGGTAAGGTCCATTTTAACAAAATATTTTGCAGTGACTAGTAAGTATTTTTTGAGTGTAGGTTTTATATAAAATGTTATACCATTTTTTAAAATTAAATAATGCTTGAGCATGTAACAAACGTTCAGACATAGCTGCTGCCTACATGCACAAATGTTAGAAAAATATCACTATCGAAACTGAAAATTCCCAGTCTTCATTCAATTTAAAAAAATACTTTAGACTTAGGATAACATACTTACGTGTACATACAGATAATATGAGAACTAAAAGAGTTTTTGTAACCGAGGACAAAGCCATTGTTTATACATAGTAAACATGCTGCTGAAAACTAATAACATTTTAACAGTTTCCATAAACAAACGAACAACTCTTGTAAGTTATGTACCAGTGTAAACTGTAATTCTTTAAAGTAACTTCAGTATGTTACACACGAACGCTGGTTTCTTAGGATATCTTCAGTAATGAATGATTTGTCTTGTGTATTTTCTGCAATACACACAAAACAGGAATATAAAATAAAAATGCTTTGCAACCCAGCACTTTTCATAAGTTTACTTATTTTAGTTCACGAAGACGATAAGAATACAGACAAAACAGATGCGTATATTAATACCGCGCCAATAAGTACATATAGGTGTATTTATTAAAACATGTTTATATTTAATTCAAAAAAATTCGTTACAAAAGTGTATTTATTTTGGTGCCAAAGACATATATATGTATGGTCACGTTATAAGTTATGGTTAGTGTTCGCTGAGCGTTAGTTAATTTTTGCACATAACGTTTTTTGTGGCAAAAAGGCTTCGTGTTATTATAAAATAAACGCATTTAATTACTTGATAGTTCGCTGATGAAAAGACCGTCGAACGTCAGCCAACATTTGTGGTGTAATTTCGGTACAGGCTCGGCGTATTCTTTCTGTCATGTCGTTAGCCGCATGGTAGGTGCTACCGCCATTACGCGTTCTGTGACAAAACCCCATAAAAATAATAAAGTGATGTTAGATCTGGCGAACGAGGTGGCCAAGCTACAGAGCCGCCTCGTCCTATCCACGTGTCGCCAACATCTCATTCAACACTTGTCTCGAACACAGAGAATAACGGGGTGGTGCATCGCCGTGCTGCGTCCACATGATCATGCAAACATGCAAAGGCATCGAGCATCTTCTGTAGGTAGACCAAAACCAAGGTTAGTAGATCCTTTGAGTGCGTGACTAAATAACCTTATGTTGCAGGTCGCTGAATTCGTCGTCAAATCGCTACTAATGCCGTCGAAAGAAGATACATGGTTCCATTTAACAAAGTGGAGATGTCGTAGCTTCAGCGCCTCCACCGATAAAAGAAGATAGGGCGGCCCAGTATGACGGTCTTCTCGACCATTGTGGATGTTCACTAGTCTGAGTGCTATTGCTCTGTATATCTACTGTGAAGACATGAGATTATACAAGAAGATAGGGCGGCCCAGTATGATGGTCTTCTGGAACATTGTGGATGTTCACTAGTCTGAGTGCTATTGCTCTGTATATCTACTGTGAAGACATGAGATTATACAAGAAGATAGGGCGGCCCAGTATGA
>PNEQ01082783.1:0-22083 GCA_003012365.1 Medauroidea extradentata | reverse complement strand
GGCTGATTTTGCTGTTTTCTGTTAAAGTATCGGGTAATGTGCTGTAACTCTATAATCAAGTTTCCCATATCAAGTTTGGTATCAAAATGCTCAGCATTGAATTTCCCAATTTCTAGCTAAGTGAGTTTTTGTTGTGCACCTTGTCAATTAAGTACTAGTAGGCTTTATATAAATTGGTATAACTTTAAGGGAAGTGGTGATCTTTAGCAGTCGGACACAACGGCGCCGATGATGGGCGCAGCTTTCTTGGAATCCATGCCCTATAAGGCCATGTTGTTGGTGATTGGCTACAAGCCAGTGATGGAATGTTTAGGGTGTTTGTGACGTCTGCAAAGCTAGTGCAAGGGCGAGCAGAACTATTTTCTGCATCCGCCGTAACTTCCTATCAGTCATTAAGTAAAATAAAACCTTAATTAACATGTCAAGTGTATTAATAAATCTAATTTAAGCTCAGGACAAAGTAGTCTAGTAATGAATTGCAACAAAAGTATTTAACTGTATAGTTACCATTTTGACAAAGATTTGTGAGTCGGCGCATGAATATGTAAGGATGACTGAATCAAGGCAAGCAGCGGACCTGGATGGGGGACAGTCGGGTTGGAATCGCGAGGCGAGAACGACATGTGTTAGGCCGAGGGAATTTTTTTTGGTATTGCGAGGCGAGAGAGACGTGTGCGAGGCCCGGGGCCGAGAGAGTTGCTGGTGTGGGGTCAAGGCAAGCGTGGCCGCCCTCGCTGAGTTTAAGGCGTTTTGCTAGCTTTTCTTAAAATATTTTATAAGTGGTGAAGTAAGCGGCCAAGTAGCTGCAGGGTTTCTTTTTTGTTCTAGTTGAAACTAAGGACCATCATATGTATTATTTTGTGTAGTTAATGCACGTCACATCTGCCGTTGTAGTATTTTCGGCGCGAAACTCCAACCAGGCCTAAAGTGAACCTTGCATCAGACATTTTATCTCGAGAGATACAGCAATGTAAATTTTTTGTAACAAGTTATTTTTGGACAAACTACATTAAACTTCACGTGATTTACTCGAGAATCTGGCTTTTTAATTGTATCTTCCTTCTTGAGACTCTCGACTGAAGCTATCCGGCAAACTTTTGTGTAAGGACGCATCACAACGTTGTGGAAATAACACTCATTGAACATACATTTCCAGATATGTTTACTGCACTTAACCATCCTCATAAACGCAAATGAGATCACGTTAAATTTTTAAAACACCTTTGTAACTGCACGAGCCAAATAGTTCAGGTGTGTTCTTCCATTACGCGGTACCATAGATAAAATACCATTTAAATGTAAAACTACGGACATCAGACATGATCAGAAGATACTTGCACAAACCATAGGAAAAAATATTCGCACCACGCCAAGTAAACAATAAACAACCGGCAACCCTGAACGAACGTATCAGAATGCCGCATGGTAAGAACAAAAGCGAACTGAGAATTCTATGTTGCCAAATCCACACCATCAATTTCTACTACGAACTCTTCGAAAAAACACCACAACTGTTTAAAACCCACACTATTAACTAAAAAATCATTAAATTTGTTTGGCATTTTGCAAAACAATATGCAAGAAACACCACGAAAGTAATTTTTTACCACTGCGGAAACTTGAAAACATCAAAACACATTATGAGGGTGTGAAGCGACCAGCCTGCGCTTGGGGTATACTTTTTCAATAACTCAGTTGTATTTCTAGAGTCTCTGCTAATGTTTATTTGTTTGCATAAATAATGCTAGCCAGTGTTACTGACACTTCAGAACCAAGAGCTGGTCAGCCTAGTATCAGTTAGGTGTAGGCAGGGATGATGCATCTGTTAATGTCAAAAGCCCCAGTGTGTTGCCCGGCCACCCTACTTTAAGATATTGCCTGTGAATGATTAAAGTCCTAGTGTTTTTACAATTTTTGTTTTTTACAATTTTTGTGAGTCAATAATAATTGTTTCAATATGAGGGTTCCACGTTTGTTGTCGTAAGCCTAACAATTTTCTATGTAAGTATTTAGTTAAATACCGTAAAGATTATAATTTTGCTGAACAAGGAATCACATAGAAAACCCACTCTAAATGTAAAACGGCTATTGGGCCTAGCGAAACAGTACAGTAACAGAAAACCGTGCCTGGATGCAATTCCTAGTGATAAGATTTCTCATTGGAGTATTTTAATGTTAATAATGTGTTGTCAAGTTTTGACTAAGTTAAAATGGTTCTAAGTTCTCAATGTTCTGATGACACGTAAATTTAAAGTAAATATGTCTTGTGTGGACTTTTCTGAAACTGCATGAAATTTCAAGCAACTTTGGACTCTTGGACATTTTATGAGAAATTCACCCTTTAAAAGTTATTGCAGTTAAAAAGTTTCGGTATTTATTTTGAAAATATGTAGATGAGTTCAGCCAGCTCGGCCATGGTGCCGCGGGGGCGACACCGATAGGGGTTTACAGAGGGTACTGCAAGGTGTACGGCCAGCGATGTACGATGCCAAGATTTTATTTAATATAATTTTTACTGTTATAATTATTTACTAAAATATTGAAATACGTCTTTAAAGTCAGCAGAATTTTGCTGATTTTTTGGTGATTTTAGTTTATTTAATTTGTATCCAGACCGGTTATTTAATCTGGCTGGAAGGTTACAGAACATTCTAACCGGAAGGTAGGCCGCCATGGTATCTTGGGAGGCCATTGTGGTCGCAGTTGCTGGTGTGGTCGCAGTTGCTGGTCACTTTGTTCTGGACTGCCGAAGAAGCCGGACGTGTGCCGCATTGTGCGAGGCTCGCACGTGGTAAGCCGAGGGGCACAAACGGTGGCCATGGGGCTGCGACGGAAGGTGATGAAAAGACTTGCTAGAACTTTCAATTATTAACTAGTTTTGCTCCTATTTGATGTGAATTTACAGCCGTATCAACCACGTGGCCAGCCCACTATCGGTTCATGATTTGAGTTTAGCACGTGCTATTTTTATTTCAGTTGGTTTTCCTTTTTAGTTCAGTTTTCTTTATTTTAATTTATGTTGTACAAGAAGTTTGTACGCGCCGATGTAAGCGCGGTTGCGTGATTTTGTAACAAACAAAGTAATAAATATGGGCTGTTGATCTAACCACGTGTCTGAATGCCGTTATGCATGCGTCCATCCTTCGATACCACGAACCCTGAGGTAAGAGTAACTCACCGCTGAGACCGGAGCATATATGAGGACTGATCAAATTACTATTTTTCTTTGTAGAACATTGTAAGAAAATAAGTGGGGCTATTATCGTCACATCAGCCAGGTGCAGTGTGTGCAAGCTAAGCGAGTGCCACCACAAGGGAAACCATTGGTCTTGCAACACTGGCCGGAACCACTGAAAATTCTGGTACAAAACACTAAACAAAATTGTATATCTAGCAACACTGACGGGAACCACTGAAAATTCTGGTACAAAACACTAAACAAAATTGTATATCTAGCAACACTGACGGGAACCACTGAAAATTCTGGTACAAAACGCTAAACAAAATTGTATATCTAGCAACACTGACCGGAACCACTGAAAATTCTGGTACAAAACACTAAACAAAATTGTATATCTAGCAACACTGACGGGAACCACTGAAAATTCTGGTACAAAACGCTAAACAAAATTGTATATCTAGCAACACTGACCGGAACCACTGTAAATTCTGGTACAAAACACTAAACAAAATTGTATATCTAGCAACACTGGCCGGAACCACTGAAAATTCTGGTACAAAACGCTAAACAAAATCGTATATAAGACGAAAAACTGGTACTACGCGTCAAATCCACCATTTCACACAACTATAATATCGGTTACGAAATGATATTATGGAATTAGAAAATTGGTACATGTACAAATAAAATGGTATGTACGTTGCATTCGCGGTAATGTCCGTTTACCAAATTTTGAAATTCCCGGTTTTTTAGAGAATTCCCTGACTTCTCTAGACGTCATAATCCCTGATTTTTCCCAGTCGCTCGCCATCCTGATTTTTGCTGAATTTTTAATTAATAATGACGATTTCACTGACACCAAGTTGAGAGGAGTGAAGACAACCCTATTTTTTTTATTTCATTTATTTTTTCGACGTTATAGTGATAAGTTTGAGTATATATCAGTTTGATTAAAATTACACAGTGAAAATGTACCACAAAATCATTTTAATAGCTTCAGATCTGGTCGAAAATAATAAATTTTGGATTAAAAAGTCAACCGAATGAAGTTCACATGCGTCCAAACAGTGAACCTACCAAGCTAATAGTTTGAATGTATTTAAGCAAACCTGGCTCTTACAGACTGGTGATCAAGAGTTCTGGTTGTACAAAATAATATAACATCTTTCTATTAAAAATCAATTTTTCCTCCCAATAATTTTTATATTTCTTGTGAGAGGCATTGATTGTTGCAGCCTGCTGTGCTGCCTTCTCTTGTCAAATTTTGCAAGATCCTGCCCACCTCTCAAAATATTGGCCAATAACAGGTGCCTCGAGCTCGCTTACTGGCCAAGTCGTTTCCACAGGCGAGGTAGCTACGCAATGGAACAGCAAAAACACAGTGAACTGAACAGACGTCGAGATTTGGTCGGAAATTTAAATTAAATGAATTTATTACACATATAATATGTACTTTTGTCACTGTTTCAGGTCTTGTCTCGTAGAAACCACGCAGAGTCAATCTTGTATTATCACACAATTGCATTAAATATTATATTTGGAGTAAATTTAATTGTACTGCTGCATAAAGGAGCTACTACACAGACATATAACTCTGGGATTTCTAGCATATGCCCATTTTTGCCTCAAACAACTGGATTTAACGCAATTTCACAAACTAAATGCAAGTTTCTGTAGTCGGTGTAAACTGACGTGCTGTCCAATGGAATCTCAGGGAATCAACATGGTGGCAAACGTTTTCACTGAGGAAAAATTAATGCTTTTTTTTATTTATATTTATCTCTAGTTATACAGATGTAAATAATGAAAATGTGGTACCGATATCCATTAAATTTAACATACTTTAAAATAAAATAAGAAAAAAATACTTCAGGTAACATCCACATTACATGGTACTTACTTTATACGAGAACTTAATATTGTAATACCTAAGCGTACATTTGCATGTAACAAAAAACTACTTTACTCTCAGAAATACAAATTCTTACCTAATTTTCTTGGTTTTGTGAGAAAACCAAGTTGAAACACATTTAAAGAAACAAACAATGAGTTGAGACTAACTATAGTTCACTGTAGCTATAGGACTTGCTGCATTAACACTCCAGCCAGGCCATATTGTCATGCCAAGGACCTCAAATGTCACGCCAGACGTAATGGCAACACACATATTTACAATCTGTAGAAAAAGCTTTTTACAGAAAATAACAGCTGCTGTGGCCACAAAAATGTGGCTCATAAAATTGTGACTAAGTGGAAGTTGTCGAAGTCTGTTCCAAATACAATATTTTATGCCTCATACAAAACCAAGTAGGGTGGAACCCCAAATAAATAATGTGTCACAGTTACGGAAACTTTGCTAAATCAATGATTCGTAATACCCACATTCGTTGAAACGGGAACCCCAAGTCACAATTCCTGAGTTCGCAAAATCCTAGTTCTACTGTACATAGTTCAGGATTTTCAAAAACACATCTCAAAATTCAGTTAAGCAACAAAAAAAAATTCTCAAAAAAATTTGTTGCAGTTCAGTTATGCATTTAGCAGATATGGGTTTCGTACAATATGATGCCATCCTATATACGAGAAAACTAGAGAATATTTTAGAACCATCAGAGACTAACTTTCACAGTTTTTATACGAACACATAGTTTGTCTTGCAAGAGAGATGATAGATACAATGCCAACAATAAAGCACGACAAAAAAAAGTATGCACGTACAAGGAGGTGTGAGAGGACAGGCAATCGAAATTTCTCTGTCCTCAAGAGCACTTACACTGTATGAATATTTCTCGAGAACATCAAGATGTTTAGTGAATCATAACACTTGTGGAACTATTTTTAAATACTTTTTCCACAAGTACTAGAACATTTTTAACATTTTCTTTACAATTGTTACCACCAACTGAAAAAGTTAATACGACAGTGAAGTGAAACTCAACGTAACACCACAACCCAAGAAATTTCTCAACACTGTGGATCCCTCCTTGCAATATAAATCCACAACCTGTCAACAGTCAACAGGAGCCAAAGACATGAGAAGTGAGGCAATTCTTAATACTCAACAAGCAAATTGGTGGTACAGCTACAGAACTACTCTCGCAAATTCAGTTGCCAGTTACTGGTCAGCAAAGCACACCTCTGATCCAACATACCTCTGTAGGAGTACTCCAGGGCGCTGGTTATGGTGCGCATGTCGGCTTCAATGCTCTGAGCCCAGTTCTCTGCGTCACCAATCTCCTTCAAGGCTCCACTGAAACCCTCGACCAGATTCAACCACTGCTGAGTTTGCTTGGCAAAGTTAGTTGCATTGTGATGAAGCTGTTTAGCTTCTGCATCCAACCTCTTCTGATTGAGATAAGCCTGTGCCACTCTGTAACAAAACGTTTTCAACATGAACTACAACTAATACTGTAATTACAAGCTTTTCACACACTACACGAGACTCTCCAATTCTAGACAGATACAAGTAAACCATTCTTTTACTAGATGCTATGACTGAGCCTAAGTGATTCAGTCATGAAAGATCTAAAGAATTACAAATAAAACTTGCATCAGTGGATTAAGAGTGTTCACATGGCAAAAGTGAATAATAATTGCACCGCATAGCGTTAGTGCTTGTGACTACATTTTCCACTTGTGAAACTTAGGTTTCATAGTCTTCCCATAGCAGTATGTCAAAGTCAAAATTTGCAAGTTACAGGAACACGCTAATAACAAAAACCAATTGACTTACTCAAACAAAATAATTTACACTGAAATTAAACATTATGGGCCATATGCTAAAATATTTAAAACCCCACAACCAAGTCACTTTATATTTTTTTAAAAATGGCCATATATGAAAAAAATTATCCTTATTTTTAGAATTTTTTAAATATACAAAGGACTCACATTGAGTGACTTTAAATCTTTTAGCACATGAATCATACCATCTTATTTCAGTGTAAATAATTGCATTAACATAAGTAAGTTGGTTTTTGTTACTAGCATGTTCCCGTAACTTGCAAGACTATGAGACCAAAAAAATTGTTACAAGAGAAAAATTAAGTAACAAATAAGGTCTATAAAATTAACACTATATTGAGCAAATTAAAATTGTCAATTTTTGCCACGTGAACACCCTTAAAACAATACACTGAGGATCGCTACTGGTATGAATGTCAAACAAACTGTGTTCCCCGCACCTGGAAAGAGTCACGACAAATTCGAGGAGGCCAGTGTGAAGGTAGAGCCGGCAGCTTTACCAGAGAGAGACAAGCCTGAAGAATGGAGCAGAATGAAGTGATATAAATATAACTTCACAATTTGATCTTGGGAATTGGTGATGGTATGAGGTGTGTAAGAAACAGTGGCGGAATGTTAGGGCCAGGGGGGTAATGAACTGAGCAATGGGTGAGGCGAGGTGAGATGGGCGTGGAGCTGCAACTAAATGCAAGAGTTGTGAAAACTGTAAATCCCAAAGAACACCAAACAACCCAAGGCAACATCTGCCACATTTCCCTTACGTGAAAACCAGGAATGACCTCAACTTGGAATCGAACCCAGATTGCACTGATGGGAGGTGGTAAGTGGTCTGATCACTAATCAATAATAGTAAACAACAAATACTGAAGTACACATAAACTCATTGTTATGATATTCAATTCACTTGTGTATAAATTAGCTATTTCTATAAACAAAGTTCATTCAGGAGTATTCTTTACAATCCATATATAGCTGTACATTTTAAGTTTGTCTGATTTTGAAAGTTCTCTTCTGAGAAAAATGTCCGGCAACTTCAATGTTTTGACCATTAAACCATTCTGACTTCCTGTAAAAACAGGCTCTTTGTAATCGTGTAGAAGATGCTCTTCTTAGAAGAGAACTGTCAAAGTCAGACAAACTAATACTGTACCCTAACTAACAAGTGTCTTACTGATGCCATAATTTTACAATAGCTGCAACCACTGTTTCCATTGATAGCACGAAACTGCTGCAGCTCACAGCCCCTGCCAAGAATTATGTTTTTCATGGGAAATTTTTTAATTTGCTGGCGACAAATGGCCGTACTAAAGAGGACACTACTAATATAACAAAAGTTAAAGGTTTCCTTCTGAGAATTTTACTACGATTGTAGTGAACTTGTACAATCACGCTTAATACTTTTGACACAAGACAATACAATATACAGTCCAGGATATTGTAGTTCAACTCGCTCAATACACTGAATGTGTTCCATTAAACACATTACAATTTACTCTCCTTGATATTAACAAATAATTCTTATAAATAATTTTAAGACATTAGTAGGGTGATCACAACCCTGGGAGTCACTACCATTAATCCTTCTTGAACTCACTGTACGTGATGTTACAGCCAAATCAAAGACCTAGAATAAAGGGGCTAGGAGCTTCAAAGATTTACCAATACATATTATTCAACGCAGAGCAATAATTTTACCCTAGAAGATTATACCTTAGCTTTTTCGGCTGATATGTCCTGCCACACTTAACAGTCAAATTAAGTGCATCAGACACAATCCACATTTATACAGTTTACATAAAACCATACTCAGGCAATACTGTACAGCCACACAAACATAAACAAGGAATTATCAGCAATCATGGTCGAAGATCAATTTAGTTATGTTCCTGGTTCCCTGACACACTTTGCTTGTGAACCTTGACCGCCCAAATAATGTTTCTAGACACCCAACATCCGCCTCCTAAAGCACCTATTAAGCAACTCCCCTACACTCCCCTGGTCGCAGTAGTACCGTTGTTGGCCTACCCCCAAGGTGCCAATTTCAACTATCTAACATACAGGCAGCTACATAGTACCAACCTACAAAACTAATTATGCTTACAATCATAAACAAATAAGTCTTATTACAATGTTCCAAATCTCCAGATTAAATTAAGTTACGGATGTGGTTAGTGCAACTAGTGCAACCTTGGACAAAATAACTGGATAATGTTTCTCTTCCGACTCTTGCACAAGTTTAACCACACAGGTCATCGCTTTAGAAGCTTGAGAGCATCTTGTTCCACAAGACCCCTATTCTACATCAGTAGAGTCACACTGTTGTAACACAGATGACTGACAGGAAAAGAGATTATTTTACTGTTGATAGGACACTTAGTGTCAGCATTTATTTACACTTATGCTAATTATGCACGTTCACTCTTAATGTTACTGTCTACCTGAGAGCAGTGGCATAAATTACATGTCAGTCGTTTATAATGATTTGGTTTTACAAAAAAAAAAAAACATTTTTCTGCATTGAGGTGAGAATATTGCTAAAAGAATAAAAATGTAGGAAAAAATGTATGAGATGTTTTCACGAGTTATTTGATAATGAAAATACTTATTTGTTTACAGTTTTAGGGTATTTAAAAAACTGTCTACAAGATCCTATAGCAATGTGGCCCTCACCAAGATGAACAAAAGTCTGTACGTAAGTGTACAAGACAAAGCCTCACAGAATACCATTTTACATGTATATTATTCTTGCATGTGCCAGGGCTGTGAGATAGACAGTAGTTCTTAAAGAAAAAAACTTATTACACACCACGTATCTAAAACATGGCGATAATTTGTTATATATAAAGTTTTACTTACACATATAGTAGATGTGATCAAAGAAACTAGAACACTGAGTCAGCAAACTGCAGGGAAGGATAAAACTGTACAAGCCACGCAGATCACGAAATGGGGGAGTGTTACAGTCTATACAACATAAGTTTGCCTGGTTTTTACATTTCTCTTCTAGGAAACATATCTGACATAGTATTGTCATAGTATTGTCATAGTATAGTCATAGTATTGAGACCTGTAAATCATCCTGGCTTCCTGGAAAAACCAAGGTTGCTGCACTCCTGGTAACAGACACACTCCTCAGAAAGAAAATGTCAAAATTAGGCAAACTTACACTGTACAGACTATACAAGTGGTTCTCAACAGCAAGCGGCATCCACACAAACTGTTCCAATGTCTGAAGACTTGACATATCATCACACCTTCTCACTTAACACTAGCAGCATCCTCTGATTGACAAATGTACACTGAAAATTTGTGGTAAGCTAAAAAATTGTTCTTCCTTGAATCACAGTGAATTTTGTCACTGCATGATAAATTAATTTAAGGTGCAAGCTTTTCCTGGTATGAGAAATAGTAGTTCAATAATGCAAGACACAAGCAAGGTATGGATAGTGAGTATGTACAGTGAGATGTTTTTTAAAGGAAAACTTATTGAAATCTATTTTTACAACATACCCTAATTTTTTAAAAGTGAAAAATTTTATAGTTTTGGCTAGTTATCTACTTACAGATATTTTATTAAAATTGCAAACTAAGTAAAATTATGTATGTTTTGGCTTCCACAAAACAAAGTTTTATAGTTAAAACACTTTTCTACACATCTATGTGACAGTTTCACAATATGCACTCTCTTTTAGAACAAAAAGAAATTTACTTGAAAAAACAGCTTAAATAGGAACCCATAGCCTTTTGTACACATTGTTGAATTACTAATTTTGAAAATACAGAATGGCTTGTAGTGTTGGCAATATGAAAAAATAAATTTTCATTTTGATCTTACAATGACTGTGTTGAAACTTGAGTATTTATGAACATACTGGCCTTGTGGACATAAACTTTGATATAAGAATTTCTTGAACTCATGGACTTCCTGCAGCCCATATTTATGCAGGTGATGATGTGGCCATTTCTTAATTCAATCTAATGAACTGTAATGCAGTTGCATACACTTTACAGCAAAACTGAGCTTAAATTAAATTATCTACGTTGCATCCAAGGAATTTAATACTCTGCTTTGTGTGCATGCAAATGATTGAGTACATAAAACATTAATTAATTTCTTTGCTACATGCTGGCCTCTGTAGCATAGTCAGTTAGGCGCCGGTCTGCGGTGCGAGAGGTCCTGGTTTTGAATTCTTGCTCGGCATGGCTGTTGTGTTGTCCCGTCACTTAATTTTACCTTTATCAGCTCTTACGACCTCGTCATACAGGTATCAAAAAGAGGAAAACAAGAGAAGAAAGGCAGCAAAAAATCAAGGAGTCGCACAACCACACTAAAATTAATGTTAGATGAACAGAGCATGCAGTAATAACAAGGAACTCACCCAACATTCAAATGATCCACCAAAGCTTGAGTTAAGTTGTTTGCAGCTGCAACAGCTTCTTTCCTCTTCTGCTCTGGAGAATAAAATATCATTACAGAGTATGTGTGAAACGTCTATGCTACAAGCCACGTGCAAATAATTTATCCAAAATAAAACTACGTATTCATTTATAAAATGCACAAATAATTATAACTTATTCTGCATTTAAAACAACATCTGATATAATTTAGAAAAATTTCTGCCGATATTTACATAATCATTGCTTCAGATACAGTACCATCTATTTTTATATGACATTTATTTTGAGAAGATTTTCGTATCCAGACAAAGTTGTAATCCTTATGTGTTCACTTATTACTTACAAGTTAGCACTTTCATCAGTTCTGTACTGTAACATCGTAGAATTATTTACTTTCAAAATAGTATTTTAGGCATTTTTTGTTTTAATATCCTGAAAACTTTACAGAATGTCACTTAGATTATACATATGTAATAAAACATGTTGATTGCTGTCCCTGTTCTAAGTAAGATAAGATTCTTACTCACAGACATGTGCAAAAAAGGTGCCAACAGTAGACTGAATTAAATTTTTTTATAGGCAGAATTAAATACAAAATGTTTTGTAAAACAAACCCGTATTTCCAAAAAGCTGCTTTCCAGCAGAGTTATATACTGCTCTTAACCCAATCAATGTATGTATCAATATTGCAAGAAAATTTAATCAGTGATCACTGGTTATGCGCAAGAGCAATACTGGTGACAAAAAATGAAATCGTTAACAAAATCAACACTGACATTTTGAAACAGGTGTGGGAGAACTTAAGGAGTATTTGTCAATAGATATAATCATTGATACAGAACAAAGTACTTCCTATCCAGCTGAGTTCTTAAATTCACTTGAGATATCGGGTGTACCCTCACACAAACTCCAACTGAAACTAAACGTACCAGTTATGCTTACAAACAAGCTAAAAATAGATGCACCTCGTCTATGTAATGTAACGAGGCTTCGGATCACACAATAGGGGCAAAATATACTTGGTACCACTATTTAACAGGTGTAGGAAAAGGGGAAAGTGTTCGAATACCTCAAATCCCAATAATCCCCACTGACCTATCATTTCAATTCAAAATAGGCCCTACTTCAGTTTCCAATCAAGCTTAGTTTACTAACACCATTAACAAAGCCTAAGGGCAAATATTACAAGTAGCAGGGATGCATTTGGAAAAGTCATGCTTTTCCAATGGCCAACTATACGTAGCCTGTTCGTGTGTGTCCAATGCTCGGAATCTGTAAGTATTTGCGCCAAATGGAAGACCATATAATATAGTATATTGTAGCATTCTACATTAATACTCTTATTCGTGCTCTCCTGAAGAAGAATTCACTTGCTCAACATTTTGTTAATATAGTCTATCTCATGAAAGAATTCCACATTTTGACAGTTCACTTCTGAGAAGTGTGTCTGTAAACAGAATTGTGGAGACCTTGCTTTTCCAGGAAGGCACGCAGGTTTAAGGCTCCAAACAATGGAACAGCGGGGCACATTTCTCAGAAGAGAAATGTCAAAATATAGACTTATTTCATGAGACAGACTGTAATTTAAACTTTTAAAATCTTAGTAGCCTTATTAAAATTATTTATTTTTGTAGTGAGATATATTAACAAAGCATGTTTTTCAGTTTTTGAAACTGAAATGAATTTTTGAATTTTACAATTCTGAAATGCTTATGATCCTGGTCAGATATTAAGAAAACCAATTATCTAATTATTTTTTTATTTATCTTTGACACTTATTTGAGGACATCAACACAAGTGAAGCTGCAGATAAAAGCTAATGTCCTTATATCTGCTAGATACGCAACAAGAAGGAACTATTTTGCAGCATCATGAAACCACTTAATCTTACATTGTTAGTACTGAAAATGGTAATTTCCACCACAATAGGGCTTTCCTTGAACCACTGAAGCAAAATACCCACTAAGAATTTAGAACAGTGCTTCAGACGATTCAGTGCCCTGGCATACATGACGATATGACGACCATTACAGATCCTACACATGAATCTCCTACAGACGATTTCAGGCACAAGAAATTCATGGGACATTGTCTCAATTTGAAGGACTGCAAAGAAGCAGTCATTACGTCCAAACCAATTCACCGTTCAGATCTTTAAGAAGGGGAGATGTGTTATATTGACTATGGTGTTACCTCTATGGCATGAGAAGAGGAGCCTTTTTCTAGGAGAGAAACAAGAGGAGATTGTAAGCAATAAAAATTTTAGACAATAATAATAAATGTGGAAATAATAAAATAAAACTGGAAATATCAACAACAATTCTTTATAATATTACAGTTCCCCATGGAATCTTTAATAAAGAAGTTAGATGGACTGCTACATGACAAGTGGGTAATAGATTGGAAAGGGTAGGTTGCAGTCAGAAGATAGAAGTGTGGCGAGTTATTTAAGAGGAAGGAGAGGTTACATCAGAGGTGCCACAGGGAAGTGTGATAGGTTCATTGTTGTTTACCATTGTGATGAATGTGGGTTTGGGATTACTTGCTGATGATAGTGCACAGTACACAGAGGTGGCCAGTGAGAACAACTTGCAGGTGGCTAAGGATACAGTCATGTTCTATAGAGAACAAAATTAAGCTAAATGTGAGTAATACTAAGACAGCGAGGTTTACAAGGAAGAGAGCAGTAAGCAATGATATATACAGACAGGATGGCAAAGTGATCGTGCCTTGCTGAGGTAGCACAGGACAACCTTAGATGGAAACAAACAGACAAGAGGGAGAAGGTAGTTACATACGGCAGGAGGGCATTGGATATCGTGGGAAGGGTGCTGAAGGGTGTTAGTAGTGAGGTGGACAAAAGGCATATTGTACAACAGCAGGCCTACAGCCAATGTTAGAATATGCATTGTTAAAATGGGAACTGTAGCCTATGTGGAAGAAGTTGCACAAATTTGAGAAGGTACAAAGAAGAACAACAATGTGGAGAAGGCAGGGATATAATCATGAAAAGAAATTTAGAGACTATCACTGATGAAGAATGGGCCTGAATAAGTGTTAAATTCACAGTCGTCCTACGAAAGAGCTGTCAACTCCCATTCACCTGGCAGTTTCTCCACCTTTCGTACTTCAAAAACACCTTTTGAGTGACTGCTAGCTGAAAGCCTGTTCACCTCTGCTTTCGGCACAAATTTGACAACACTGCATTAATATTTTCTCGTTTTAACTGCTTACAGTGTGTGTTGGGAGAACTCACCCAATTTTCTTCAACTGTTGTTTTTCTCGTGTTCCTTCATAAATACCATGCTTCATCCTTTGTCTATGCATGAAACCTTCTATGTCTATAGTCTATGCTGTGCTTGTTTGTTTATTTTAAGAGAAGCAGAGCTAACAAAGGATTTTGAAAAATTATACTTCAAATTCTTCATCCTGATACAAATGAAACGGGTCTGCCGCAATTTGGATACATATTTTCAGAACTGGAATTTTGTTTTCCAAGTCTTCAAAGAATTTTAAAAAATTAAACTTTCTAATTTAATGACTGTGAGGGGATTTGAAAGTTTATGAAAGGTTTAAAGTGTCAGCTCTCAAATGTACGGTACGTAAATATTAAGAGTAACTATGCCTACTCATTGTGGGTAAATATTAGGAATTGATACTCACTGTGTACTGGCCAAGCAAATAGTTAGGCTGGTACACGAGCAGCAATGCTTGATATTTAACCCTAATCTAACCTAACCCAAACTAATCTAAAAAATTTAGTTTACATAGTGCTACTTCTTACCAGTGGAAACCACATTTCATTAATAAAATGTATCTCCGAAAAGAGAATACAAGACTGCAAGAAACAAACTGCAACAAGACGACAACAATTATCAGCTAGACTACACCAACGACCTCAAACAGTACAGCGAAAATCACAATATAGAAGTTCCTGGTATATCTATGATGCCAGACAAGAATTGTGTAGAGCTGCTCAAAAACGTCTGCAAAGTGATAGGACATAACCTACAAGATCGTGAAATAGATAGCGGCCACCGCCTACGCAAACCAAGGAACCAGACGGCGTCTCCATTTATAGTCATAAGATGCATACGAAGAGAAACCAAGCTGAAGATAATGCAACTCAGGAACACCAAAGGAACCATATTTACAAATGAAATAGGAATAACTGGAAAAAACAATCAGATCTTCCTGAATGACCATCTAGCAGCGTGCAAGGAAAAGCTACTGGGTCGGGCAAGAACACTCAAGAAATAAGGCAAAGTTGCTGCTGCCTGGACAATACGTGGGAAAATGTTCATTCAGAAGGTCGCTGGAGAACCTACAACCTGGGCACTCTGAAAGCAGTGTAACAAAGCAACCAGGGACGAGTAAGATAAGTACTGTAGTATCATCCACCTGTCAAAACTCTATATCCCCAGTGTTTGAACTGAGTGTAAATAGTGCCCAATATGGAATAATACCTATTAATAAGACCTTCTCATATATAACCGAGTACTGTGATGTTTACAGACAAGCTACTCCAGTGGATTCATATTTCAACAACATTAGGAGTTTACGCAACAAGTTTCATGAACTAACCTTTACCTTATCACAATTGAGTTACATGCCCTCTATAATAGTCATAAACAAAACATGGCTAAAGCAGGGTTTCCAACGATCCGTCGCCCCCATCCTTTCCGTCTGACAAAAGCTTTCCTAGCTTTAATTTTTATTGCAGACCCCGAAGAAGGCAGCTCAACGCCCCATCAAAACAAATCAATGGGCTCAAAAAAATCTAAGAAACAAGCTGAGTCAATATCGCGCTTCGAGACGGAAATCCTGAAAACAAGTGGATGTGCCAGAAGAGGATGAGGACGATTTTTTTTTTTTTAAGGATAAGCGTATTTCACCAGTGAATAAATTTAAATTTAGAATTGGGCATAACTATAGATGGTGTATTCAGTCTCTTGAATGATTCAAATTATGAAAATTTAACATTACTTAGGCAACTAAGGCATTTATGACAAAACTAGAACAACAGTAAAGAACAAATTATACAACTGTAAAATAATTTAAATTTTTAGAATAGCTTTTCACAGTTGTTACAAGTACTGAAAAAACTGAATCCATCTGGTGCCTGGATATTTCATAACACTTATGGCATTAATATTTTAACTAAGCAGTACTTTTTATGTAATTATTTATTTTGATGTAGTTGGTTTCTTCATATTCCAAAGTATTACAGGGTTGCCATGGTTGGTCCGTTTCATTAGGCTACACTATGGGGCAATTATGAGAAAAAAACTGGGGTGATTATTGCCGAGTCATTTTTCAACCAGAATTTAAAATTAATGAGAAGCATTCACCATCATGTTTTTATCAAACTTTTATTATAACTTTAAATAAACATTTTTGCAATCAACTTGTATTGTCTAGTGTTTTAATTCACAACTTCTGTACAAATAGATGTATTTGAAAAAACAATTTTTAAACTGCTAAAACACGACTGTGCCACGATTGCCCCAAAGTCAGAACCATATGTTAATACAATAGAAGCTAGGAGGTTGTGCCATGATTCCCCCAGGGTTTGGCAAATTTTGGCAGTTGGGAGTTAAAAAATAAAACTATAACTCATCTTACAGAACATCCTGATATGTCTTCGTAATCCATGTAAATAATACATAAGAAATGTTGAATTGCTGGGGTTTTGTCTGGATTTTAAAATATTATTTTGGGATATAAATACAGTTAAAGTTGAGGTTTACAATTTACATTTAGCTGTCAGAACTGCCCCAAACTGCCCAACTTAAGGAATTTATGTTTTGTGTAAAGGCACATATGTTCAACTGTTAAATTATTTACAAGTTCCGTTAACTTAACGGCAATGACAGTTAAGCTATTTAATTAAAATTTGTTAAATAACTTAAAAATTATTATTAATTGTTCGGCACAGTTACAAAAAAAAAATAAACATTTTGTAGCTATAAGAGTCTGTCATGCCAACTGTATAGGTCAACTTATAATACATTACTCTGGGAAGTAATGACCACTGCCAGTCTACTTGCCCAGAACCACTAAAATAAATCTGTAAGTTTTTCTCGATAATGAGTTGAGCTGCAGCAAAATTTCTATCCCGCAACCTTACGTCTGCGGGCAGGTTTTTAATAGCACCACTCGTGTTTTCTTCATTTCTCCACTGCCCTAGAAACCTTTTGCCACATGCATCCTCTGAGTCAACAAATTGACGTGGAGCATAAAGTCGTTCAGCTGGCTGTAAACGATCTTCTTGTTATAACAGCCAGTTGTGGAGGCATACTTTTGCTTTGACGATGGCGTTAACAGTTTCCTCACTTGCGAAGATTGGCCTTCTGTAAACCCTCCATCGTGAAGACAGGATACCAAACACATTTTTAACTATGCTTCGCCCTGGTGACAAGCAGTAGTTAAAAATAATTTGCTCATGTGGCAAATATTTGCCAGAGTAAGGCTTCATCAGGTACGTTTTTAAGGGAAATGCTGAATCTCCCACAATGAAGCAGGACCATCTCCAACCTCTGGTAATGTTTGGGGGGAAGGAATACCAATGGTGCCATCATCAAGCTTTTTCCCTAATATTTATGCCTTAAGGATGCCACCATCACTGCATCGACCCGGTGCTCAACGTAGACAGTCACAAATTTGTACTTAGAATCGGATATTGCCATGAGGACGATACTGTCAGTGCCTTTATAGTTGTGGTACTGAGACCCAGAACCATTGAATGCCTGCAAAATAACCCTTGATTACAATAGTTTTTAAGTAAAGATATTAAATATGAACAAGGTAACCCAACATTATTTAATTTCCGATAAATATTTTACTTTCAAGATCCTTTTATACTAGCCGAGGATAGAGTTTGGTTCTACGAGGTAAGTAAGTATTCTTCACACAAAAAATTTAACCAGGAAATTTTCATTAGAATTTAATGTTATATCTGTCAAGTTATTATTGTCTTATGGACCTACCTGCACAACCACATGTTTCCCTTCCACTGCTCCCACACAGTGGGGAAGGTTCCATATATCTTCAAATTCATTGGCAAGATCAAGCCACCTTTCAGTTGTCAGTTTAGGGAAAACTATGGGTGCCAAAACAGTCCGTAAGGAAATGCAGGTTTCAGATACAATTTTGCTCACAGTGCAGTGGCCAACACGGAAAAGGTATGAAAAGCTTTTCATATTGTTTCCCGAAGCAAGATATCTGCAGAAAAACAAACTAGGTAGTTATAGTATACATTGTACACGCAGTATGTGTTTTTTTACGAATCGCAATATAGTACATGTGTGCTAACTAACAAAGTCACAGCCAAACGTTCACCAGGAGATATATTTTCTCTCTGATAATATTTTTGAATGTGAGGAGAAATAAGCACAGACAAGTGATCAAATTTTTCGGGATCCATTCTCAAGAAATTTATAAACAGTGCCCAATCAGTTGCCCTAAGATTTGGAATTATAGCAAACCATGCACCTTTTGCTGTTCTATCTTGAAAAATTGGACGCACCCACCAATTACGTGCCTTATGCATTTCTTCTCTCTGTTTCATTTTATGCATTAATAACAGCACTAAAAGCATTCTAGTATTAACACCTGGCATTTCTTTATAAGTGTAAACAATAATATGTCAAAAGTTCTATTTTCCTTCTTGTTTTCATCTGCACAGGATCGCCACTACTCCCCATCATTGAAAGACACTTCTTAAAAAATAGTAATTAGTTGTCGTGTAGTTGGCAAACCTGGACAAAGTGTCGGACGGATGATGTATTATTGTAAATCATTTGATTTTCTGACGGGCGGAATGGATTGTAAGGTCAACGGACGGACGGATGACGGCCGAGCGCGATGGATCGTTGAAAACCCTGCTTAACACAGAATGAAACCAAGTACTACAATATTATCTGTCATACTTCTCATGCCGTGAAACTTCTTGTCGAGGAGGGGTTACACTACATATTAGAGATAATCTCCCTCAGACTGCTTTTAAGACAACCAACATGGACTTCTATTCCATATGGGTGGAAATAAATAACATTAACACTAACCTAAATAAATTTAGAGTTGTTGGTATCTACAGACCCCCAGCTGGTAATACTAGGACCTTCTTAGCCAACTTAGATTATGAAATGACTGATTGTAAAAATATTCCTACATTCATCTTAGGTGATCTGAACATAAACTTATTGGACAATAATCCTCTCCATATTCAATACAAATTAATTCCCCAAACAAATGGCTTCCAAATTGGTAACAATAACTCAACGAGGGAAACAGACATGAGCAGTACTTTGATCGACCACTTCCTATATAATATAACCACAATATCCTTTTACGTATAGCCACGGTAGACAATGTCATTAGTGACCATAAATATGTTTTCGTAAATACTAACTTAAAAATGTCAGAGCCATCAAAACAAACAACTAGAAAATACATTGACTATAAAAATATTCCAACAGCATCAGAGCAAATCCTCGACACTATCATCTGGCAAGGTGATAACGTCAATACCACATTCAATAATATACACAACAGTTTGAAAAGTGCAATAAATGAATGTACCAAAGAAAAAATAATGAACACCAAAGTCAGAAAGTACACTAGCAACTGGGTTTCATCCTGAGTTGAAGGATCTAGTTTCTGGAAGAGATAATATAAAAAATACAAAAAAAAAATATATAGGAATATATATATACAAGCTCAATGAGGAAAGTACACTCACAACACAAAACAAAGAAATTGCTAGAGTATCACATGTTAAATACTTAAGTCTTTACATTGATGAGCACCTCAGTGCAAGATACACATTGAAATGATTGTTAAAGAAGTTCTGCCAGCAATCAGTGCTCTGCACAGACTATATGGGAAGAATGTAAACATTAAAAGGACCGTAAGGCCTATATTTCTCCCTAATTCACAGTCACATGCAATACCTAAGTGTAATCTGGGGGGTCTGTTGCCAAGACCATACTTCATCCATAGCAAATAATACAAACCAAAGCCCTAAAGATTGTGTATAATTACCCAAAGTTAACACCTACCATTACAGTTTTCTCAAATTCCAACATATTACCAACCAGATTCCTATACGAACACAATTTATTAATAAATGTTTTCAATTCAGTAGTACAGTCGAAGAGACATAACTATATTACTAGACATGCTCATAACGAAAATCTTTGTACCATTAGAACTGAATATGGTAGAATGACATCTACCTTCAATGGGCACAAATTCTTCAACAAGTTGCCTAAGTAAATAAAAAAAAATATCCAGCTGTAATCAATTTTAAACAGCAATTGAAAAAACTGTTACTGCAAAGAGTGAGTTTAATGGAGAATGTCTTAAGTTTCTGAGTGTTTGTGTACATAATTAAATCATCTTAAAAGCCAAGAGTGCGTTATGACTGTCTATTGTGTTCCATGTAAGCTAATATGACCCTGTTTATATAACCTTATTTTCAACCTTCGTGAAACTGTTGTGGTTACTTTGTAATTTTATAACTGTAATATTTTATTTGCAAGCTGCCATATACATATTTTTGTAAAAGATCTCCAATGTGAGCTCTGCTCAAGGGGACCACTTCTGTATTTACGTATATTGTAGGCCTATTATAAATTTGTTAAATAATAAATAAATCAAGACCAGTCTTTTACCCTGACAAAAGTTAAAAACCAATAGCGTTACTTGACAAGAATACCTTGGACTTCTTTTCTTACTGACTGTTTCGATTGATGTTCTTTAACCAACGACGACAACATTTTGATTCTATCTAAATTTTTCAATCCAAAGCCG
This sequence comes from Medauroidea extradentata, assembly GCA_003012365.1. Classification (NCBI taxonomy): domain Eukaryota; kingdom Metazoa; phylum Arthropoda; class Insecta; order Phasmatodea; family Phasmatidae; genus Medauroidea; species Medauroidea extradentata. The sequence continues at coordinate 944 of PNEQ01082783.1, read as the reverse complement.
ATTCACAACCAACGAGGATATAAGGTATAACGTTCACAACCCCGTCTCATCCCCATTACCCCTTATATACCATAGAAAAGGGAGTAGTTAGAAGCGCGACTCTAACGATAGCAACCATAGAGTAAATAAAGAGGGAGAGGCGCAAGTCCCATAGTAAAGATCGATAGCTTATAATTGTAAACAAACCTCATACCATCACACCGTTCTCAGGCAACTTGATAACGCTAAGTTACCGCTGGTCTTACAGGTGGATATAGTTTTACGCGCATATGTTGGCTGACTTGTTTTCAGCTCCATGCAAAACCGGCATAGAGGGTTTGTTTTGTTTTGAAAGCTTCGTTTTCATTAATATAACCTCTAATAAATGTTTTTTCCCCCGCCTTAGCCGTATAGTGAATTTAACTTGCATTTCTGTTGCGTTCGTTGCTAGATACAAAATCAACAGTATAAAAACTATGTCAAAATATTTATTACATAAACATCTCAAAAGATACCGGTACCCATGCCAATATTTGTAATAATAAGTTGTTCATAGGTTCCTATAGGTCAAAGTGGGCTCCTTGCTACAACTGACGTAAAAAATGTTACTGTCACTGAATGGATTATTATTCACTAATAGGAAATTATACATTACCATCGCCAAGTCGCTCATTATTAAGTGTTGTAGTGGATTGTGTTTAGTTCACATATGATTGCATTATGCTGTGTTACCACCAGGTTTAACAGCATGAGCAGTCTGTGAGGGATCCCATACAGCACGCCTGGTTGCAAAAACGTTGCTGCTACGTTGCATTGTTTCAATTTGGTTGCGAGCCTGTTTGAAACGTTGTGTCAATGTTCCAAATGTTGTCAATGTCGCAGGAATGTTACTGTGAAATTATTTGTCTGGCTGTAACGTTGTAGTAACGTTTCAGATGGCCATATACTATTGAGTCAAAATTCTT
>PNEQ01082769.1:0-10290 GCA_003012365.1 Medauroidea extradentata | reverse complement strand
GAAGAATAAAAATGAAAATAACAAACGCAGCAAAAATTCCCTTCCCTATTCACGAAGAATAAAAATGGAAATAACAAACGCAGCAAAAATTCCCTTCCTAGTCATGAAGAATAAAAATGGAAATAACAAACGCAGCAAAAATTCCCTTCCCTATTCATGAAGAATAAAAATGAAAATAACAAACGCAGCAAAAATTCCCTTCCCTATTCACGAAGAATAAAAATGGAAATAACAAACGCAGCAAAAATTCCCTTCCCTATTCACGAAGAATAAAAATGGAAATAACAAACGCAGCAAAAATTCCCTTCCCTATTCATGAAGAATAAAAATGAAAATAACAAACGCAGCAAAAATTCCCTTCCTAGTCATGAAGAGTAAAAATGGAAATAACAAACGCAGCAAAAATTCCCTTCCCTATTCATGAAGAATAAAAATGGAAATAACAAACGCAGCAAAAATTCCCTTCCTAGTCATGAAGAATAAAAATGGAAATAACAAACGCAGCAAAAATTCCCTTCCCTATTCACGAAGAATTAAAATGGAAATAACAAACGCAGCAAAAATTACCTTCCTATTCACGAAGAATAAAAATGGAAATAACAAACGCAGCAAAAATTCCCTTCCTAGTCACGAGGAATAAAAATGAAAATAACAAACGCAGCAAAAATTCCCTTCCTAGTCACGAGGAATAAAAATGAAAATAACAAACGCAGCAAAAATTTCCTTTTCCTAGTCACGAGGACTAAAAATGAAAGTAACAAACGCAGCGCGTGAGACGACGACTGGTGGCGGCCATTGTCTGCGAGCTGGTCTGTGATTGGCTAAGGAAGTTTAGGCGGGGTTTATTGGCCGGTGTGGTCGTAGGTAGGCGCGAAGAGGCGCCCAGTAGGAAGCCACGGAGGTTACCGGATGACTCGTCGTGACCTCGCACCACAGAGTGCTTCGCCTGACTAACTGAGCTCTTACGACAGGGGGTAGGTCCGGCAACTGCGCGTCTTCAGGGCCGACGTCTTGGTAATAATTTTAAGAGTTATTTGGACCTAAGTTTTTTTTTTGTAGCAAGAAAACGGGAAGGGCGATAAGTCGACTCCAATGCGTGCGTTCAACACCTCTGCGCCTCTAAGCACAGAGTACTTAACTAGCGTGCAGTGTTTTCGTAGAAAGTGATTTTCAATAGGATCTTAATCGGTGACCCTATTATTTTATTTATGGAAAGTATAAAGTAAGGTCCAACACAGGTTGCCATCATTTTGTTTCATAATTACGGCTGGTAGTTTTCCAGATACAGCAATCTAAAAAATAAATTTTTACCATTTTTGAGAAACTTGGTAATTACGTTTTTAATAAGCGAGCGGTGTTTTTAAAACGCTAGAGACACAGTTTTAAGAGTGTCTTCTTTTCGTAGACATACATTTTGAAAGCACGTTTAGTAGTTATACATAAAAAAAACACTTTTCATGCCACGCTACATCACATTTCATGCGCCAGTCCAACTAACTTTTAAAACTTCTACAGCTGTAGTTTCCCTGAGAAACAGAGAGAGAACACAGATCTGTAGAGTCACTGGAAAATCGCGAAAATATTTAACATAGTCTCCAATAAACTGTAGTGTCTCAATCGTGACACGTATGAACAGTTTTCTGGCAAATCACATAAGTTCTGTGTTACAACTGTTTAGTTCTAATTGTGTGTGTTGAAGAGGGACACGGTGCTTCATATAAACGATAGCCAATATAGGTGCAAAACCTTCAGTGTTAAACATAGTACGTTGGAGCCTAGTAAACGATCAACTTTTCCCGCGATTTACCAGTGTCTCTAAGTATCTGAAATAGTGAGCATCGTTTCTGGTAGAACGGGCGATAGACGCACACTCGTATGAGCCGTCTCTCGTGCGCACTAAGCGAATTAGCAGTGTTCTTATTTGTGAACATCAAGATGATCGTTCAATCTGCATTAGACCTTTGAAGTTACACTAAACAAGAGCTAAAATAGCCGAGCATCGGTTAGCAACTTCACAAAGGCACCCAGCCGATAAGCATGAAGCAAAGCTGCAGATTTGCACGAAACAAACTGAAATAAACTGGGACTAAATTCTTTTCGATAAAAGTTCATGAACCTATACTAATTTGATGTAATTTGTGACACATGCTTACTATTTTGTGACAAACGACACACGTTCTTAAAATTGTACAGTCATAATGCGTCTTGTGAAGACAGACGCAGTGCTTCAAATGAAAACTAGCCAGCATCGATATAGATGGTTAATGATGAAGTTAGAACTTTTGAAAACCGTTTTGTGTACAGTAATTATTTTAAAAATTTCTAATTAACCTGATATGTTAACTGTTTATTTACAACACATTTTAGTCCATACGATTTTATTGTTAATTACGTAGCTTTATTTATATTATATTTTACAGAAATCTACCAATATTCTGAAAAGGAAGTACGAAGGGTTTGAACCGCCTTTACAAGACCTTCATTGTTACACACAGCACGTTTCTGAGCGAAAAAAAAAAAATGTTACAAAATATCATTAGAATTACAGCAGAGAAATTTAAAGAAAACTCAAGCATTTTATGTCTCGTGATAAAATTGTGACCACTAACTAGGTAGGTACAGTAAATTTTTAAGTAGAGATTTGTATATTTTCTGGCAGCAGACTGTATTCCAAACTGATGTATGCTTGTTCCGCCTCTCTCGTTAGACGTAAATGTCGTGACGTGTTGAGGAGAATGCTCATGTCGTGTCAGTAATGTCCCACTTTAGAGAGACAAGCTCTCGCGTTAAGCCTTCTTACTAGATACCGGGAATATTCGCGGGTTCGATGACCGGTATGTAAGCCCTCAATAATATATGTGCACTCCCGCAAACACCAGCTGTTTATTAGCTGCTCGCTGACAGTGAAATGGGCCTGCAATGAGTTAAATTTTAATTATTGGCTCCACGACTTGTATGAAGTGTCAAATAAGTCAATGCCCAATTGGACAGGGTTATGCATAAACAGACCGAGCGCCAGTTTTTAGTTATCAATGAAACGTGCTATAGTTTTTTTCGTGTTCGAACAGTCTTACAAATGTATGTCAGTCCTATAAAACCATTATTTTTCACCACAGAATATAGGATTAAAATACTTTTTGTAAGACTGTTTAAAAGCATAAAAAATTTATATACGTAAGTAATAGTTGGCACTTGATCTGTTTATGCATAACACAGCCTAATTATGAGAGTGACGCCAACTTATAGTTGCTGTAATTCTATCTTGTGTCTGAAATAAAACGCTAATTTACTATGTCCCTACTTCTTACACGTAAATAACATCCCGTGGAAGCCCGTGGCCAATGTATTCACAGATTGTGCTGCAGTACGTACAGGTCAGTCGAGTTTATTCTATCACCAAACATTAGCGCGAATTTCGAAGGTCTTCAGAATATTGGGGCGTCCATAAACAACAGCATGGTAAGCAAACCACGCGAATCCTGTGCTAAATTGCAGACGAAAATGTTAATGGCTAAATGTTGAACGATAACTAGAGGCACGAGTATTTCGCGTATTAATCTGGTAGCAGTCTAGACTTCTCAGTACTATACACACTGGCCAAAGTCGAATATCCATTGGCTCCTAACCGAACAAGTGTTAGCCCCACGAATTATTTTATTATTTACTACTGGCTTGCAACCTCCAAAGGTACGTCAAGACAACTGTCGTCTAATCACAGAAGTTACAGTTATATATAGGTTATTGGCGTTCAACCTTACCTACAATCAATACGTGAAATACTCATGCATCTAACAATAACGTTGTACATGCACAATGTGGCAACGTAGCTCTGCAGTTAGTCCACTATTGCGCTCACACAGATGTCTTACTTATCTTATTACAACTGTTCTGACCTGCGTATTATGAGTGCGTGTTAAAATCCCGAGCAGTTCAAACATGATTCTTAGAGATGGTGGAAAATCGCGAGAATGTTTTCTGCCAGCGTATTCTGTAAATCAGTGTAGCGTCTTGCGGCATGTATTGTTGGCCGACGGTTATACGGCACATTCTAGTTGTTTATAGACGAGTAACAGAAGCAGTTGCGGTTTAAGCGGGTGGGCCGGGCGAGCCCGGGCACACCCAACATTTCGATGAGAATTTTTTATTGTTACTTAATTTTAAACTAAATGATTATTTTCTAATTGGCAGCTAAAATGGAATATTATTACTGCTATACTGGGCAATTTGACAGGAGTAAGTTTTCTGAATCTACGTTTCACTGTGTTGTTAAAGAATTGGAAGAATTTTCACAAAGCACGAAGATTCTTAAAAATAAAACAATTTCTTAAAATGGTATATTTTTTGTTCGGGAACTCCTTAAGTAGCACCATTTTGCCCCTTATCAACCAACATTTTCCGGGGGAGAATCCCCGCAACCCCCCCCCCCCCCCCGCTTTTGGCTTCATGAATGGAGGGGCCTCTGGGGCACACCCAGATATAATTTCCTAGAATCGCCCCTGAATAGACGTCCAGTTGTAGAGCACCAGAGTTATCATTGGCCCAGTCAAATAGAGACTCTCCAGTAACGAAATAAATGCGACAGAAATGAATACATTACATTGAAGCCTAGCAAACTGTCAACTTTTCCCGCGATAAACCACCTTCTCTAATGATTTCTACGTTTACTTGAAGTAACATACGTAGAGTGCAAGATGCGACTTTGTCCGTGCGGTGTTGCCACATAGTCCACGTAAAACACCATTGTACAACATTTTGCCACTTACATGTTCGTCTTAAATTTGGCCCAGGTGTACTCATTATTCGGTTGTGCCTGGACGTCCTGTATTCAACAACAAACAAGTACTTAAGGACTTGTTCCCGAGTTTTTTTTCAGACTGGTGCCAATAACTCAAATATTTTTTAACCAAAAGTTTTGAAAAAATTTGAGTCAGTGTGCAGTCACACGATGCACAATACTGTGGACGCGTTTTTTTTTTTAATAATGTACCATTCGCCAGCAAAAAAATTATTTCCTTCATTTTTGCTTATTTTCACGACGAAAAACGTGGTACTTGGGTAATGAAATCTAAAAAAACTGTTCAGTATAATTCTTTAAATAAATTCAGCTACAAATTATCACATATAAGTGTCAAAACTGTGCAGCGAAATTTTGATATGAGTATTAGGTAGCAATAAAAAAATATTTTCGAAATCACTGCAAAACTCCATAACAAGGTCTTAATGTAGCTTGTCAATAGCGTTACTGTTATTACAAAACCAGTTCTAACTCTGGGTGGTAGGAAATACGACATTGTCGCACTAAACTGGCGATTGGTGAAGTAAGTTTAGTATAAATTTTACTTCATAGTTGTTAATATGCGTATGACGTTTTATCGCGGGAAAAATTGGCTGTTTGCTGGGTTTGAACGGAAGATGACTGGCTTTCTCGTTCACGTGGAGTTGTTGCCCTACATGACTAAGCTACTGTAATATTTTATGCCTGTTATTGGTCTGCAGACAATTACATTGTGCCAGCCGTATGTCAACACAAATCGTATGTGTTGCAATTACTACAGTATTTTCAAGGGTATGTTTGCACCAAACATTTTCGCGATATACCATAATATCTACTGATACATAGGGACATGCAAAATTCGCGTTATTTTCTGACAGACGACTAGACTCAAAGTGACTATAGGCTCGTTCGACGCCTCCCGCTGGCCGATATTGTCGTGACATGCCGCGGAATGCTTACACGGTAGAGAGGCCAATCTCTGTAAAGACGTAACACACGTAAATGACAACACATAAATGTTCGTGGCCAAATAAATCACAGATTATGCTCTAATATGCATAGGAAAGTGAAGTTTAGTCTGTTACCAAATGGTAGCGCGAATTTTGCATGTCTCTACTGATACATTCCAGGTCAGGTTGAACCCCAAAATATATACTTCATAATCACGTGTATGATTAGCTGGCGGCTGTCACGAAACGCATTTGACTACTGCAAGCCAGTAGTAAATGAGGAAATAATTCCCAGAGCTGTCGCGTGCTACTCGCTTGTAAGGTTGTAAGCCAATGAATAATCGACTGTGTCCAGCGTGTGTACAGGACTGAGAAATCTAGGCTACTGCCTGATGAATTCGCGAAATTGACGTACCTCTACTGATGATTCGTGACGGAGTAAACAACAAAGTCTACAAGGTGATTTTCATCCGTCCGTAATGTAAATAATGTGGGAGTAACGCAGCCCTGAATTTTTTTGTCTGTTATAAATAGGGACTCCTATTTTTCGCGAAAAGAATTCTGCCTCACTTTGCTTCCGTGCCTTACGCGCACATCTGCAGTTCTGCTTCGTGGTCAGTGATTGGATATATTAACTATCACGAGCGTTGAGATTCTACCGGCAAGTCACAGACTTGTGGTGTTGTAGGAACGTTCTTGTAATTGGCTCAGTCAAATGAGATACGGCTCTTCACACAGACACGCTGCCAATAACCCCGAAGCAGAATTGCAGATGTGTACGTTAGGCACTGAAACAAACTGGTCAAATTTCTTTTCGCGAAAACTAGGAGTCCCTAATTATAAATGAAAACTCCTCTTTCCCGATGTTTTAAAGAAATTACTAAGCTTGCAGCATTGGCGCTGCTTCCGTCGAAAATCACTGTCGCTAATGCTACTGCATAAGACAGACGTTCTGTCGACGTTTTACGTGAACCTCGGTATAAACGGTTGTTTTTATTGACAGAGACTACGAAACATCCACTACTGCGTCGTAACCCGGCTTTGTTTCATGCCGTTATATTTCTGGGAGCAGCAGTCAAGTAGCTGTTTAACTGAAACTTACAACTATTCCCCGTTCACTCTTACCTGAGTTTTAGGATAAACGAAGCAAATTATAAACGAACATGTTCATTGGCTGCTGACTGCGCTGTACTGTGATCTATCATAAGAAATAGATCCTTGTTTTCTGTCGTGTACATATAAATATACCACTCCAACACCTAATGAGAAAGTTTAAATTACAAATATATGATACTAGCTGGCCCTGCGAACTATGATCCTCCTTAGAGGCAATAAGTAAGCAGATTTTGGAAATATTTTAATGATTCTTTATTTTTCATATATTTTGGTGCATAGGTTGCACTCTTCATTTGTTTTATTATCAGGCGCAAGAACAAACAACGCAGATGGTCTTCCTACCCGTGAACATGCTTTGTCGGGAAAGATTCGATCGTCTTGGTCGCGGCATTGTCAATGATAATTCAAAGAGAATACAAATGACTGATCATTACTTAACCACAGGCAAAATTATGTTTAGCTGTCATTTGCGTATTGTTATTCCATGTCATATGTGTTTTTGTTATACCACATTTTATAGTGACTTGTATTCTCTTTGACGTCACACGGGAACGCGGTCGAACGGGATAAAAAGTATCCTATGTCCTTCTCCTGGTTCTAAGCTACCTCCCCACCAATTTTCAGCCAAATCAGTTCAGCCGTCCTTGAGTTATAAATAGTGTAACTAACACGACTTTCTTTTATATATATAGATTATCAGATTCTGCAACCACAATTTACGATGCTATATGCTTATTACTGTAATTATGGTTAGCAGACGACACGTCACTACAGTTGATTCACCAGTTATTTAACGTCTGACGCACTGTTAAATGTAAGAGTTTTTTGGTAAACTTGCCAGTATTTAGAGACGTACGATACTCTGAAAACACCAAAAGTTTAGTTCACTTATGATTACAACTGTAAAAATATGTCGGAAATATCACAAACAAATCTAATATTTTATTTTCTCAAAGTATTTTGGGTCATTAACACGTCAACGTTGTGGCTACTAAGATTTTTTTTTTTTTTTTTTTTTTTTTTTTTCGTATATCCATTTTCCGTTCCAGTTCGTCCGAACCAACATTTCTTATCCTTGGATCTATTTCGTTCCGTCCTCGCTTCACGTCGGTAATGTTTACACGGTCTAACTTGTAGCTTAGGTTAGGTTATGTGACGGACGTGAACTGTGAAAATGTCTTGCATGGTTTCCGAAACGTAGATATGTAACTTCATTACTAAACAAACGTTCTCATATAACGTCTTTGAAACATACTGCAGTGATGAAGGCACAGAGGCTCGAATAAAATCCTCACGTAACGTTCTTTATAAAACAAAACGAATATGTGACTTGAATTATCGACAGATTGTTTGGTGAATTATCAGATGTGATTTTCTAAAAACGAAGTACAAAATAATCAAAAAGACTTTATAGTAAGTTTAATCACTAATTTTGCTGACTTTTTCTTTCTGCACGTAGTACCATATTTTCGTTACGTTAGTACCAGAATATTTGAATACGATCGTTGGTCATGGCTTGATAATTACAGTTTAATTTTGAGATATACGATAATGACACATGATGTAAATATTTTTTTCAAATTTTTATGTAATTATTGTTTTCGTATGTCGATAACATGTACGAAATTTCCAAGTAATATTTTTTTAAGGGCTTGTTCCCAAGTTGTTTTCAGACGGGTGCCAATAACTCAAATATTTTTTTAACCAGAAGTTTTGAAAAAAATTGAGTCAATGTGCAATCACACGATGCACAATACGGTGGACGCCTTTTTTTTAAATAATGTACCATTCGCCAGCAAAAAAAAAAAAAAATAATTTCCTTCATTTTTGCTTATTTTCACGACGAAAAACGTGGTACTATGGGTAATCAAATCTAAAAAAAACTGTTCAGTATAATTCTACAAAAAAATTCAGCTACAAATTATAACATTTATGTGTCAAAACTGTGCAGCGAAATTTTGATATGAGTATTAGGTAGCAATAAAAAAAATATTTTCGAAATCAGTGCAAAACTCTGTAACAAGGCTTTAATAGATAGTGCGTTGCTGTTTTCTTTGACATCGACTGTACACAGTTTTGTCGGTTGGAAATATTACGTCGGCGCGCTGCACAAATTGAACCAATTAGAAGCTCGCGAAGAGCAATTATATGATGTTATTTGTTTACTTCAGAACTCAGGTTAGAGTGAACTTAGAATAGCTTGCTTTAACTTGTTCAATTAAAATGGCGGTTACAGGCAAACTAAACTTGTTCTTATCTTCACTGCTTCTCATTCAATATGACCACGTTTCAATGGTCGTTTCAAACTAATTCGTTTCTATGCTATACTCCTGTTGGCTGATAAGACTCAAGGAACAAATATGGCTATTTATCGGATCGATTTTGCACTCGTAAGTCAACTTTCATTTTCATTCTTTGACATTCGTTACTCAATCATAGGAAAATTGTAGCTAGTTTCATTATAATAAATGAAACCGTAATAATGTTTAGTGTCGGTATAATAACTTGATTTAGTACGACTTATGTTTCATGGTTGGTGAAGTTACAAATTTCTTGCTGGCAGTCAGATTAGGTGTATAACCTAAAATACGTTTACTCTTTAACTCCCTTAAATTTTGCTCCCGAATGTGTTCAACTTAAACAAGGGTAAGGCCTGTACAGTCCCAATAGAAAATTTAATAAGCACGTAGGTTGTTTAAACATTGGGCAAATTGGCGAATTTCTAAGTTTGTGTTATTTTAGTAGATAAAGCTGGATGCACGTATTATATATTTTATTTTAGTCGCGTCAATTTATGCACCCGTTCGGTTGAAGGTTTTAGGTTTCAGAAGTATACATATTAAAAAAATCAGTAATCACGAGGGCAACGATTTTGAAAATAATTTTGCCCCATTTTGTTCCAATTCCCACGTGCACTTTGGTAGCCTGCTTCATGGTTATTAGCAGCGTATCTTTGTTCAGATACGTTTATAATTTGACTGCACCAATCATAATAACATTATTGAGACTCCGCACGTCTGTAATTCGCCAAGGCAAGGGAGAATCAAATCATCCAATCACAGACGATGTAGCAGAGCTGCAGATGTGCACATAACGCATTGAAACCAAGTGTTGCAAAAATCTGTTCGTCATAAAATCGTGGCTCTATTAATCACTAATCTCACTAAATTTTATCTGATATTTTATCACAGTAACGCACTAGTTTAAATGTGTAATCCAATGTACTAACTTTCGGGGGCATAGGCCCAGACAGTTGCACTGAACTAAGCGCAATAGTTATAAACAAAACTGGAGTTGAGACTAAAACTGCGGAGTTGTAGTACTTCCATTCAATTGACAATTCAATAAGCATAAACCAAGAGCAGCAAAGTAGAATCACAACGTAGCTTGTCCTAAATGTCCCGTAACATACTTAAAATAAAAAGATTGATTAGGTGTGTGTAGATCCAG
>PNEQ01082768.1:0-10334 GCA_003012365.1 Medauroidea extradentata | reverse complement strand
TATTCAATAGTATACAAAACTGATGCCTAGCCGACGTCTTCCGCGTCCGGCATCCGCGGTAAGAGTCTCTATTCAATAGTATACAAAACTGATGCCTAGCCGACGTCTCCCGCGTCCGGCATCCGCGGTAAGAGTATCTATATTCAATAGTATACAAAACTGATGCCTAACCGACGTCTCCCGCGTCCGGCATCCGCGGTCAGAGTGCCTGCCCCTCGCACAGCGACAAAGCTTCCCCTTCTCCTTCGTGGAGACAACTCCCAGCCAATCAGCGACCTCCTGACACAATGACTTATCGTATCCTCAACAACACGCAAACCATTTATTCGATCATTTTGAAAATTAGTACATTTGACATTTATATTTACTAGCATAAACTGTTAATTTTTCATTAATTTACTTCCATTATTTACATATGTTTAATAATTTGTCACAGCATGACGACCATCTAAGTCCCGCCTATAAGCAACGGCTATGGGCGCCTTCAAGGGGGGAGAGGGTTGGTTTGGCCCTCTCTCTCTCTCTCTCTCTCTCTCTCCAAGTTTCTACTCTGTCGCTACCCCGCTGTGCACTCTGTAGCTATTACAGCGTGAAAACATAACTCTTTCCTCCAAGCTTCCTTTTATCTGGTTTGATACTGGCAGGCCGGCAATTAAGTATGAAATTTAGTTAACATCGAAATAAGTTAATCTGGTTATTCCCTATACATAAAACAGTTCACATTGAAATACTGAATAAAATAAAACTTGATTGATGTCTCTATGACAATTTTGACTAATTACATAACTATACCATACACACATTTATTTACAAACTTTACGAATGAATAAAGTTGTGCATCTCAAGGTAACGTCCAGAACATACTTTGCTGTCACTTGTATGGTTGGACGACCGGTAGTTTCGACACACCTATGGCGACTGCGAGCCAGTTATATAAGGGAGGAAATAAGTCGTGGGGCTATGACGTGCCACCCACTTAGTATACGGTTCAAAGCCAAATGACAATCGACTGTGGCCAGTACGGGCATAGAACTGAGAAGTCTATGCTGCTCCCAGATGAATACGCGTTATACTCGTGCCTCTAGTAATGCGAAGTAGAACTATTTCGTTCAGTACGAAATAAAATGTACATGCTTATTTATATTTATAAACGTTTGTATTTACATAAATACACGTACACTTATTTATATTTCGATGGCCTAGATCAAAAGGGAAACATCTCAAAAAATTGCATTTTTTTAGTTTGACTCACCAACAGATAGACAAAAGTACACTGTACTCAGTTGAAAAGAAAACAACACGTATATTCATTTGTTTGAATAACATGACACTTTATGATTGCCAGTAAAGAGCTAGAAATTGTATTTATTTTATTTAAGTGTGTGATAATTTCAGAAAAAAAAAGAAAGACTGTAAACATTTTAAACGCCATAAATAGTAGCCTCTGTAATTTTGCTTCAAATAAACACCAACAAAATACGTTAATTAACAGATTTTTCAGCAAAACGGAAATATTTCTATATGCAGTTTACTCAAAACTAGGAATTTTGAGTTGTTTCCCTTCTGAACTGGGCCACTGATTTGTTGATATACATATACACTGTTACGCCCCTTTGACTACAAGGCCCTGGCTTCGTAACCCGACGAGCATCGTTACTAATGAAGTCTCATATGCCCTTGTAACTAAATAAGAACGCAGTAAGTTAGCGCAGCCAATATTGACAGACTAGCGCACTTCGGAAGCGAGTGATGGGGACGATAATATGTTATGTGACGACAGAACTGCGAAATTGGCGTTTGGTTGAGTCTGATTATTTACTGTAATCTGGTGGTCTTGGTAGGTGATCGCTCCTGTCCGCTGATCCCTTAGTATGACGACGAGAGTGTTTGATGGAAATCAGAGCAACAGGTTGAATCTAGGGGGGGGGGGCAGGGCAGTGGCGTAGCGTGGCTGTGCTCCAAGGCGTGCGGTATTAGCAGCGACTATACGCTTTGAGCAGTTGTGTTGTTGCAGAGACCAAGGTGTATATATTATAAGTACCATGCCTCTTGTACGCTACTGGCTGTGGAGTGTTCCTGACCATACAAGTCAAATGGTTCCTCAGACAACTCAGTGTTGTGTATAGTCACTGTTGGTTACCGTACACCTTGGAACACTCCACGCGACGCCCCTTGGGCAAGGAGGGGGGGGGGGAAGCAGACTGCCCCGGGCGCCGGGTTAGAGGGGGTGCTGTTGGTGCCGAAAATTTTTGCTTGGGAATGATAATGTAAATGAGTGTAAAAAAGAGACATCTTTTACTAGTTTTTATTTCTGAATTTTTATTAACCTTGAACACCATATAATGTTATAATTACAGTATTTATAATTAGAATGCACACTTAAAACACTGCTAGTGGTAGCAAGTAAGTGCATGTTTTATGTATTTCTACTAAAATGTTATACTGTTATTTACGCGAGCGCAAAACAACGTATGCATGATACGTTTATTACTGTTGGGTTAATGAGGCAGATGGAAAAAGGGGGAGGGAAAGATGATAAGGGGGGAGCAAATCACAATTCTTGCCCCGGGCGAATGAAAACCTAGATCCGTCTCTGCTTAGCAAGGAGATACTACTGTTGCGCTGATATAGGCTGTTCGGGATCAAGTGAGCACTCAAAAAACCCTGTTAAAGTTCTATTTTCAGCCAATTCGTATCTTTCCAACCGTAACACCAAAATACGGGAAATGTCTGACCTCTCTGGACACGTCACTGGATGTTTGCGCCTGTAAGATAAATTGTGCATTCGGTAGGAATCTATACAGTTTGATGAAAAAAAAATGTTTATTAATTATATAAAACACAATTATGTCGATTTCGGTTGATTTTGTTTCAGTATTATTGTATTTAAATAAGAAAATATGCAGAACTTTATTGCTTAATTTCGCTGCCAACTATATAAGTAATAAAGTAACTCTTGTTAATGTTGAGTTATATGCAGTAACAGGTAGTGATATTTTTCAAATGTTAAATGTTTAGTGCTCACTTTATCCCGAACGACATATAGACCTACCTTGTTATCGACTTATCGTTCTTCCAAGAAGCTCTGGGAATCGCTTCTCAACCCTCTATTGGGTAATTGAGGGGGGAGGGGGAAGCAGGATGACCAAGCGAATACCAGCCAACCACAGGATGGTATACTTACAATCAAAAAGTTTACTACAGAATAAATTACTCGCAGTAAAGAGGCGACATTTATTGTATAATTCGGTTTGAAATATTACATTTATAGAAAATTAAACATTCTTATTTGGCTAGGACGATTCTAACCTCTCACATAACCATACAAAAGATTCAATATTGTGACTTATTTGTCTTCACACTTCATTCAGTTCAGCCTCATTGGTGTTTCCATAATAATGCGTCGTTATTGCTGTCTGTAAGGCATTTCATATATGTTATAATGTATTTTATAAATGTCTTGCATATATGTATATTTAAGTTGTATATTTTTTATTTAATGTACCCGTTTATATCTGACATGCTCCTAGACCACGGTCGTAGAAGAACAGGTCTGGACACTCGCCTGGATATTTGACCCCCTTGTTGTTTGGCTGTAGTTCACCAAGTTACCGCGAATATTGTGTTTTATTGGTGCTGATGTTACGGCGGTCGGACTAAACTCCGCCCACTTCCTTTCCGCTAAGATAAACAATTTATCAAAACGTATTTTTTTTATCAATTTATGAAATACTTCCTTCGCTCACAAATATAAGAAAAGGCTCCAGCAATCTGTATTTCCTTTATAAATTTAAGAATGGAAAAAAGTGGACGGAGTTTGAGTCCGACCGCCCGGAAAACAGCGCCAAAAAGTACGGCATTCTCGGTAACTTGACGAACTACAGCGAAACAACAAAGGGGTCGAGCAAAATACATTGTTATATAGGCGAGTGTCCAGACCTGTTCTTCTACGACCGTTTCCTAGACCTGAGATCGAACGGACATCAGAATTATAAATATTTAAATCTAAATTCTACACTTGGCGGTTGGACTGCATTATCTCGCTCAATTCATACTTCAGTCCTATCCGTTAATGTTTATAGAAGCGCTTCAATCCGGATTCGTCATTCCACTCCAGATTCGTTCTGTATTGAAACTGTACTACATACGCGCTAAATAGGCGCTAGTCCGTGCGAAGTAGCTCATCGGTAATACGTTCAACTCGCATTCACGAGTACCCGGGTTTGTTTCCCGGCTCCGGCCATCCTGATTTCGGGTTTTATTTTCCCGATATCACTCCAGGCGAATGCTGGCGTGGTTCCTTAAGGGCATGGGCCCGAGTTTCTTCGCATTTAATGTTAATTATTTTTTAAAGCATAAATGGGAGCCGATATCGTAAAATCACTTCGTAACTTTGTTACGACTGATTTAAACTGCATACTCTAATTTTGTCAAATCAGAAGACTGCAAAATAGTTGCTAATTAGTTAATTAACGAAATTTCCTTTTAATTGATGAATTAGCTATACTGATCGTACAGTTTTTCTCGAAAAATTACATTGCATAGTAAAACCAATTTGTAACAAAGATACGAAGCAATTTTAGGATAACGACCCTCGTATGGATTTTTAAAAAAATAATTCTCTCGTAAGCCGAGAAACTCGGGCCCAAGCCCTTAACAAAGATCACGGCCGATCCCTCTGACAGTTATTTCCTTGTGTCCGGTTTCGTGTAACCGTCTCTAATAATCTCGCTAATGACCAGACATTAAACTAAATAAAATAAAAGAATACGTAGTCGTCTATAACAAGTCGCGAGTCAGGGTACGGCGAAATTTCAGCTTGAGACGTTCAAACAGTAGCCTGTGTTAATTTTTAAGGAGTCCAACAACATGAGCTGTTAGGATTAGGCCTACTACTATAAGACTCCTTTTATGCATCCGATTTCTGTCGTACGATAGTATACGGCAGAAAGTCGTACGTCTTATAAATACCTAGGAAGCAATGGGACCTGTCATGCACTGTCGTGCGTCAAATGTGCCGGCCCGTTGTGTAAAACGTGTCGTATTGTTTTAGACAACGGGCCGACGAGAAATGTCGTACGATTCGTATATATGCATGGCGGTAAATGGGTGCTTTCATGCAGCCGGACGAGTTGCGAGCGGTCCGGAACTTGCGTTGCAGTGCTGCCAACTCCTTTGCTTCACAAACATGTAAGTTATGTAAGTTACGGAACGCACTATATACGTATCTCGCACTGTTAATGGAATGCACAGACCATCTTCTTTCCGTCTTTTAGAGTCTATTTGCTTATACGCAGCATACAGTACTACGGGATCCATCACACACGGTTGTATTGCCAGCACTGTCCATCCGTCCTATACATCCATTGCCGGAACGACATATCTGTTCGCCGGACACGGACAATTTGTGTCGTATACGACATAGTTACAGTCGGTCCGTATACTGTCGTACGACACAAATCGGATGTAGGGTAAGTAAACTAGTTAGCAGACGAAATACGTCTATCAACACTAGACATAAACCAAAACCACAAAGAAGTGAAACTAAATAAAGTTGTTCAAAATATTGAAGAGCATGAAACGAATATTGTAATCTAATATAAATAAAATAACGTATAAAAATTTGCGGTCGTTTTGGTTAAATAGGTACAAACATACAAAATATGTAGGCTTATTATGATTTACGCCGTCATAAAACACTGAATAGTTTGCAGGCGTGTATGTGTAACGTGGGAAACCTGGGGTCACGTGAACAAGCGAACCTAACAAGTGTGTATACAGTGCGGGGTGCGCCTCTCGTCCCTAGTCAGTGGTGGAGAACGCTACAGAGGATAACAAAACACATTCGTCACAGTCCTACAGTAGCGTACAGCCCAAGCAGTTCGGCTGAGAGAAATAGCTCTGGAAGGGGTAGGGAAAAACGTCTCCCTTGTGTGACCACTTCCACATTTATAAACCGGCAGCGTATGGTCGCTCCGAGGTCGGCGGTTAGCTCCTCGTATAGGATGTCCTGCTGAGATAAGTTCAGAAACTATGCAATTACTCATAAGAAATTGTGATAAATAGCGGGAAAACTATATTCTTTGCTAGCTTTCAACGTACTTCCAACAAGTAGGAAGCTTCTACCGACTGTCGTCTGCATCCGTCAAATCGTTGCCTTATTTGACACAGCCAAAGATAATTCGGAAAATGTAAGATGTGACACCTGTGATTGGTCTTGCATACAACTATGTCGTGTTGGACGGTTACCATCCAATGACACATGTTGCAAGAAACTGCAGCGTTTTCAAGGATACGTTATAATAGGACAATAAAACCAGTTCCAAGAAGAAATAGTTACTGTGCTCGCAATTGACTTTTAATTGTAAAGTAACCGGCTCTTTCCGTTAAACCATATATACATACGCACACGTATACAGAATGTCGGAAAATAAGGAGCAGAAAATGAAACCACGCATGGGTGTGGGTCTGGGGAACAATTTGAGTCAAGATACCTGTGGACGCAAACCAACCGTTAAGCCCCTGTGAGCATTTCTAATTACGAGGACACGTGGCAACGTCGCGCAATGAGAAGTATCGTGTGTAATTGTACAATTAGGCGATGTAGTACTCTTCGCTGATCCCTCGTCCCTTTTTCAGAGGGGTGTTGGGCTAGGGTAGTTTGTAAAAGTTTATGTTTGGGAAAAAAACTATTGCTATTACACACTAACGTTGCGTTGTAGTAACGGTTTACAAAAATCTATCAAGGGACAAACAAAACAACAAACATCTGTCACGTTTTCTTGTCAACTAGGCCTACATCAACGTGTTCAAAGTGCCCACCTTGCACATCGTCGCAAAGCCATGCGACATCTTGTGACAAAGTCATAACAAGACCTGCGAACTATTTGGGGATGGTCTCTTATTTCGCCCGCAGCAGCTACAATTCTTGTAACAAGATCTTCGGAAGAAGTAACCTCTATGCCGTCGTAAACCATGTCTTTCATACAACCCCAGTAAAAGAAATCGTGCGTAGTGAAATCAGGTGACCTTGCCCACTGAGCTACGAGACCCACAGGCTAACTGCCCAGCTCGAAACACACAAGGGTGTGGACACAGCTCACGATGCTGCCCATTGCGCGACGTTGCCAAGTGTCCTCGTAATTATACATACTCACAGGGGCTTAACGGTTGGTTTGCGCCCACAGGTATCTTGACTCAAATTGTTCCCCAGACCCACACCCATGCGTGGTTTCATTTTCTGCTCCTTAATTTCCAACACCCTGTATAAGTATGTAAGAACATGTGCGCAAGAATAGAAAACCATAATTTGATCATGAGATGCAAACATATCTAATTAGAGAAAATATATTATTTCACGAAAAGTTCTTCACTTGTTTTGTACACTGAGCGGCATAAAGTGATTCATAAAATAATATTTGTTTAATCCGATACGCATAACAGCTTATTAAAGATGTAATAAATTATTTGTTTGTATCTGAGTTGAAATTGATCCACTTCCGTATTTTAGTTTGTTTTGTTATTATATTTATCGGAGGTTTTGCATGTCCTCGAACAGATTTAAAGCCTTGGTGAAGGTACACGAAGGAAAGAAGAAATATATTTGCCAGGGTACGAAACTACCCCAATATTCGCCTGAAGTGATATCGGAAAACCCTGGAAAAAACCTAAATCAAGATGATCGGAGCCAGGAATCGAACCAGTGTCCTCCCAAAATCGTTGAACCACCCCTCTTCCCTCCTCGCAGGGGTTCCACAGTTCCACTTCGCTTGGTATTTCAATAGCTAATTCCAATTATTTACTTAGTGAAATACACGAGTGAATGCGATTAGTCGCTGTAAATACAGTTAACGATTACTATTGTTTTGGAGAAAAATCGTTGAAGTGAGAAATTGTGGTAGTAGTCCATCTCAGCATGTAAGAAGTCTACAATTTAACAGTTGTGTTGACAAACCTTTTGCGGCAGTTTTCATGGAAAACGTATCGTTTTCCTCTGCCACACGCGATTTCTACTCAAAAAACTCAACTGACTATAAAAACTGTGCGGTATTTAAGTCTGTCATAATGTAGTGTATCAACGCGAAAAGAATTTTCCTGCAAAAATTCGTACCCATGATTATTGCGACAGGAAAATGTCGTGGATTCACTAACCTGTAGGCCAACCTACAAAAATATCCGTGTACTCCAGCAGACAGCAGCTGCCTGCTTTAGTTGCTTCTTTATAGCCTATATTGGCTCAGAATCATGCAAGAAGCAGGGGAAAAAATTACTTGCTTTCTACGAAAGGTTACCAGTCAAAACATAAGAAGTGTATAGACGATGTAATAATTTAATAACCCTTAAGACGGTAGTTGTATGTACGTAAAAATTTTAGATAAATCTCCTTGTATGGAACTTCGAGTGTGAATTCTAATATTAGGGGTTGGATGTAGGAGGGTTGCTGATAGTCTCACCACTTCGATCGCAATATTAGCCGTGTTCGAAGCCGCTAGGAGACTGCCATTTAGGTTACTAAATTGACCACGTGACCAATTTTAGGTCCTTCGAATTCGGGGTTAAGGGTTGAAATTTACTGAGTTAGAATAGCACACTTAATTCCTACAATAGCTCCGTAAAGCATTTCCACTGAAACTAACGACAAGCATTATACATTAAGAAATAAATAAATATTGACATGTTAGTCTGTATGTAAACCATTTAACAGTAATCGCGATATGAGAAAAGCATCAAAATAAAATTGGAATTGCACCAAAGCTCTAGTTTCCGACTTGCAGCATACAGCGCTGATTTTGATGTTTCGTAACTAGCAACCCTAAATTCCTAGATGTTCTAGGAGGCTTCTGGGTCGTAGTCCCGTCGTTGTCGTATTTCTTTCCGGTGTTTCGATGGACACTGCAGCTTCCGTATTCAGGATAAAGTTATAGCAGCAGTACTGTACACCTCCTACAACATTACCCTGGCGGGGTTATAACCCAGAAGCTTAGAAACTGTAGATAACAAAGACGTTATAAGAACTAGACTGTTTCGCTGCTCTTTTGTTACACGCCCGCATTCAACGCTGACATATTGCAGGCTAAGATAGAATATTGGGTACTTTACTAACGTTAATTCTACTACAGGTTAGAAAGGAAATGTTTTCTCTTATGGGAGAGTTTGGCACAGGGAAATTTTCTGCCGCTAGTTTCGCTGCTATAGCAAGTGGACCAGAAAAATACAAAACTGTAGTAAAATTAATTTCAAATAGGCTTGGAAATGACAGAAGTCATTTAACTTAATTTCAAAGTGAAAATAAACCAATTTCGCGTTTCGGATAATCAACTTTATGTAACTTAAAATTCAGGAAAGCTCTGTGATTGGTTAGTTTGCATCCATCATCGATACTAGCGCTCAATATTCCATGTGCCAAACTTTTAACATTGATCTTTCTAACCTGTATTAGAATTAACCTTAACTTGACCCAGGGCTTGCAGTGTGGTATATTGCGCGGGCGAACACTTGAAGCCTGTGTAGTTGAGACACTGTTGTACGAAGGATAGTACATGCGGACACTGTTGCCCTAAACATTGTTTTCGCCATAAGAGCCAATGCATTTTACACGAATTTTGAAGAGAAATAAAGAAAAAATTATTTGCCGAATGACAAATTTACCGTATATTAGTCTACGTTGATTGGAGAACTGAATTTTGCAACACAATGTGAACTTAACAACATGATTGCGTTTTGAAACACAATTATGTGAGGACCGACATCGCCTACTGTTTTTGCATAGAAAACATAGTTGCGCTAGCAATGCTTAAAAAAAGTATGCCAGTTTCTGCCATTTAACTTTCCGTGCGCAAATGTGTTCCTTTTGTTGTGATTACCAGGTAGCTGCATACCGTCAGTGACGTGTACACAGGCGTAAATAAATATCGTATGTGGCTGTATTTCCCGGTTGGTTCGCTACATTTATGTGCATAAACAATTTCACATGAATCGCATTATGCGAATAAGAAACAGAGCCGTTTTCACCTGTGAAATGTAACAGCAGTAGATTTCTTTTCCTTACCCAATCGCTTTTTACACCCGAATGCAACACAAGTAACCATTTTCATTCAAATCTATTCAATCAACAGCTTCAATATAATTTTAGGCGAGTAGAAGGGAATAGGGGGTGCACTTTGGTGGCGCGTGTCGCCGGTGCTCGGTGCCACGGCCGCCATATTGGCCGCCATCTTGTCCGCCATCTTGTCGGCCATCTTGTCTGCCATCGTCGGCCATTTTGTCGTACATCTTGTCGGCCATCTTGGATTGTCGACCATTTTGTCGGCTATTTTGTCGGCCATTTTGTCGAC